>JAVGWX010000010.1:16048156-16113156 GCA_036924085.1 Ariolimax columbianus | reverse complement strand
GAGAGAACTGTCATTGTATTTGTAAGTAATACAATCTGCTGACAGAACTGTCATTGTATCTGTAAGTAATACAATCTTCTGACAGAACTTTCATTGTATCTGTAAGTAATACAATCTGCTGATAGAACTATCATTGTATTTGTAAGTAATACAATCTGCTGACAGAACTGTCATTGTATCTGTAAGTAATACAATCTGCTGACAGAACTGTCATTGTATCTGTAAGTAATACAATCTGCTGACAGAACTGTCATTTTATCTGTAAGTAATTTATTTTTTTTGCTTAGATGTTTGCCTCACTAGTTTCTACTGGCGGAGGCGCGCCATTTTCCACCCCAGACCGTAGTCAATTGGGCGATATCAGGACGCATAAACCAGTGCTTGGATGCATGTGTGCATCTGTATGTACCTATGCTAGGTGTGTGCGCCCTCAGAAGCTAGCCCAACCAAAGTGCAATGGAAGGGCTTTACCACGAGGGCGCGTGTGAAAGTTGTGCAAGGATGTGACTGTAGGACAGTCAAATGAAACAGAGTGAGATAAGAGGAGAGAGAAGGGGAAGAGTGGCCCCCAGGGTGAGCCTCCTCATCTGTAAGTAATACAATCTGCTGACATTGGCTTGTTGTGGCTGACATTGGCTTGTTGTGGCTGACATTGGCTTGTTGTGGCTGACATTGGCTTGTTGTGGCTGACATTGGCTTGTTGTGTTGCTAATCATTTCTGCGGCAATAATTAGTGCATTTCTGCGGCAATAATTAGTGTATGTACTTCAGCCGAGAAGTTTGAACACAATTTTCCAGTGAATGAACTATTGGTTTCATTTTCTTTATCCGGATACACAACATATGCATTGTATGCACCTGGCGATAATAATAAACAACAGTATTCTTCTGCTATATCAGATTCTTGTGCTCTTAGTGTGCCATTGTCTTTAAAGTTAACTTTTATGATTGTCTTTATTTCTTCATATGTAGCTCTGTCGTCAGTTTGGGGATTGCCTCCTCCCTCTTTGGCCAGTCTATCTGCCTGCTTATTTTAGTGTATCTTACAGCATGCATGACTGCACTTAATTTTTACTCTGTTGGCATTGTAGCTGGTATTCATGAGTGCCTCAGACAGGTTATTTAATTCATAGTTTTCTATGGTTTCTGAGGATCGTTATCCTGTAAGTGATAGGAAATCTATTAGAAAAACAATTTGATCTCTGGGATGATTCGTGTTTTCCACGATAGCTATTGAAGCTGTTGTCAGTGCATTTAAGAATAAATTGGATGCGCATAGATTTTAAAGCAAGGTAATGTAAATGAAACTGGTTGTATACAGACTCTGCAGAGCCTTCTAACCCAGTATAAAGACGCAAAGTTAAGTTAAGTATGAACTTAACTTACGTTAAGTAAGGAAAGTTCATAAACGTTAGATATATATATTTGTGGCAGTGGTTCCCTATAAATGACCTGCTGTGATATGAGTGGCGTGTGATTTTGTGTTTGTCTAGTACTTTACTCATGGAGAAGCAGGCTGGACCAGACCTAGCACTCAATCCTAACTGGGCAAGACCTAGCACTTAATCGTAACTGGACCAGACCTAGCACTCAATCCTAACTGGATTAGACCTAGCACTTCATCGTAACTAGACCAGACCTAGCACTAAATCCTAACTAGACTAGACCTAGCACTCAATCATAACTGGACCAGACCTAACACTCAATCCTAATTAGACAAGACCTAGCACTCAATTCTAACTGGGCCAGACTTAGCACAATCCTAACTGGACCAGACCTATCACTCAATCCTAACTGGACTAGACCTAGCACTCAATCCTTCAAACCCAAGTTGTCGCAATGTATGTGCTAGATTAACTTGTTTTTATTACCTTTCCCAAACTTCATAAATCTCCTATAGTCTGTCTTTTATTACCTTTCCCAAACTTCATAAATCTCCTGTGGTCTGTCTTTTATTACCTTTCCCAAACTTCATAAATCTCCTATGATCTGTCTTTTGTTACCTTTCCCAAACTTCATAAATCTCCTGTAGTCTGTCTTTTATTACCTTTCTCGAACTTCATAAATCTCCTATGGTCTGTCTTTTATTACCTTTCTCGAACTTCATAAATCTCCTATGGCCTGTCTGTTATTACCTATCTCGAACTTCATAAATCTCCTGTGATCTGTTTTCAATATGATCAGTTTTCTTGGTTTGCAAGTCTTAGTCTAGCTGCATGTCTTTATTTCATTACGTGACTGGAGACACCAAAGGCATGTGAATGTTCCTTGGGCTCCTGACAGACCCTATATTTTTGTTAAGAAATCATAATCGTCAAAGAAAAAAAGGGATCATTATTTTCCCTTCCCACTTTAAATCGTTCAAAACTCTATTTGAGCTATGATTCTATTGACAAATATTTCTAGATTCTCATGGGTGTCTCTTACATTAGCCATTGCTACGAGGACAGTGTTTGTTTTAGAATCGGGCGTTGCTAAATTTAATGTTTGCATTGCAACTTTTACACTACCTTTTCCACGATCCTCACCAACCTTAACCCATACTTCTTTCTCAGGAATACAGTTGCTTTGTCATGTTAATAATCCTTCCCTCTTGTAGTCATCAAGGAGACAAGAAACAAACCCTGTCAAATCTTAAATATGTGCAAATGGTATCTCTAGTCTTAGTCCATCATCCCCTACATCATCCCCTACATCATCCCCTACATCATCCCCTACATCATCCCCTACATCATCCCCTACATCATCCCCTACATCATCCCCTACATCATCCCCTACATCATCCCCTACATCATCCCCTACATCATCCCCTACATCATCCCCTACATCATCCCCTACATCATCCCTTTCTCTTGTGTTAGTGATGTGTAATCAGCTTATTCGTTATCATTTGTACAGTAGTTTCACATTTGAACATAAGGGACGATGTGGTACTTGTTATGCTGATTAATGGTGTAGACATGGCAGTAGAAAAAAGCATGCTGGTGTTTAAAGGACATCAAGCTCATCTTGCACTCCTATGTCCTCATTGACATGCTGGCTAGGCATGGAGGAGCAAGACGGGACTTCGCTGGAGCTAGTGTTCGTGCTGTATTTACTTACAACTCCCAAACATGTACGAGAATCATGCATACTCACAATACAATCATTTATATTACTGTAAGGAGCAAAGTATGTCCAAATATGTTGACTCATATCTGCCTCTTGTTTAGACTGTGGAACTAAATTTTCACTGTCTTCTTTTAATATATATGAACCTAAAAACACATCTGCTGCAAGGAGTGGTGGAGCGTTGTTTGTAAATCTATGTGCACATTTATGCCACAGATAAGCAGCAAATCGTCCATATGAGAAAGACAACGTAATGGTTTGATACTTTTCCGTTTCTCCTTCAAAGTTATGGATCGTTTACCACACACTCTACACAGAGCAGCCAAATACTTCATGTGGTCTAAAGTATGTTCCATTTTTGAAAATAAAGTAGATAATGATAATATTGAACACAGTTTAGAATTGTTTCCACTTTCAAAAACTGCTGAATTAAATGTCATCGGTTTGCAACAGTCTGAAATTGGTGTACATAGGTACAAACATGCAACAACGAGTGTAATCTATTCACAAGAAAAATAAAACTGGTTTAAATGTTGGAAAAATTCATCTAAATTAAACACAATGAATACAATGTGATTTAAATTGGAAATAAATCTGTATTATCATTTCTTTATTCTTTAATATATATATCTTACAAGACTAGTGCAACATTAAAAAAAAATTTGATATGAGAAAGTATTACTTTAAAATATGGTCACCTTTTTTAAACTAGTATTGAAGGCTTATTAAAAACTCACTAAATTTAGAAAAATCCACCGAATAACGAAGCAGATGATAAATTTACGGCACAGTGTGTTATTTTCGTCCTGCTAGTAACGTGAACTTAGTAATATTGATCGAAATTCAGGTAAGTTTTAGAGCCCCCATTTCACCTTTTGACCTTTTTCCATGGCCACTCTTGCATAAATTGCCCCACACTGAAAACGGATTTGCGAGGTCAGATAAAATGCGTAGTTTCACATAAAGACAGACGCCGTGATCTAAATATTTGTGAATGCACAGATCGCCTGATTGTATCTGTATTCTGATCGTATGTGAATGTATCGCTTTGTCTGAGTATGTGAAGTGATCGAGATAATCTGATCGCGAGGACGAGTTTGTGATTGTGCTGAGTGTGCAGATAGCGTCGTGCAGTGGCAAGAACCTGGGTACCATAGATCTTGGAGGAAACATCAAAAGCTAGTGCTTAAAACCTCCTATTGTAGTTCAATATATATATATATATATATATATATATATATATATATATATATATATATATATATATATATAATTATTATTTAGTTTAGATGTACTTTGCTTTTTGTTGATGCTGTGCATCAATTATTCCGGTAGTAAATAATATTGTTTTGTTTTATGGTCAGGATAGTGTTTAATGTGTGAAGTTGTGTCGTGTTGTAGATACATGTTGTAACAGTTTAGATAAGCTAAACATAGACTCTACCATATTACATCTTCACACATTCTTTCGACCAAATGAGCAGTAACTTCTTACAGTTCCTAAAACATATGAACTACGAGTACATTAAAAAGGACATTATGAGATACCTAATGTAGAAAATCGTATTCGAATTCGCCTTTGCTAAAGAAAGATAATTTTTAACTTTAGGTTAAATTATTTTCTTATGGGACATAATTAATATACTAACAAAGATCAAAGGAACTATCCGCCTTAAGAAAATGGCACTACATGACAAAATGTAAATTATGAATTCATTGGGACATTGAAAAGATAAGATCACGTGCAAAAAATGACGTTTATTGGTGCAAAGGTTATTGAGATATTAGACGACAATTGATGGCAGCATCTATCTCGGTAGCATGATATCATCCGATGGGCGCAGCGGTCCCGATAGGTCAAGGCGGATCGGACTAGCTGCGTCTGATATGCACGACTTAAGACGCGTGTGGAGTAATGGCAAGTTCTCCATTGGGACAAAAATCTGCATTTACCAGTCCTGCGTGGTCCCAATTCTGCTTTACTTCACCGAAACCTGGACATTGCTGAAACATGACATGTCGAGATAGGAAGCATTTCACATGCGCAACCAGCAGCGTAAATGCCGTCTATCTACTCGTTCTCATCTCTTTGTCCACACTCGTCTGATGGCCTTAAGTTCCACCTCTCAGCTTACACAACGTGGATGTCTACTGAGACTCTTGTCTCGTCTCAACGTAAGGCAGATGTCTACTGAGCCTCTTGTCTCGTCTCAATGTAAGGCATATGTCTACTGAACCTCTTGTCTCGTCTCAACATCAGGAAGTCGGCGACTGCATCTGTGCTCGTGCATATAACATACGACAGTGGCTCTGTTTCTGTGGTTGTCAAGACGAGGCACAAATGAGTCACGACGTGTTGTCCAGGACGACCGCTTTGTGTTGAAGCAATACGTCTCCGTCTGACGAGAATGAAGTCCGGTCACGAGAGACAGGTGTTAGCGACGACTCAAGCAGAAAATCACACACGTACAGATTCTTACACGTGTGTTGTCTCTAGTTGCCTTTCAGTGTTGGTCTGCTTCGGTTGCTTCTAATTCTATCTCTCTATTATGGTCACTCGCTGGCAAAGTTCTGCAGTTTTATCTAGCTTACTGTTCTTGTCTAATATGCTACCTACTAAACTGCACCGTAGAATTCCCTTCTCTGCTCCTTCTGATCTCTTCTCCTGATGTCTCCCCCTAGCGTATATGCTAAGCCCCCCGCTTTGGTCAATGACTTCTACTGTCTTGAGTTCATTTCCCTCAAACTATATTTGCACTATCGAGTCCCAGAGAAAGGCTACCTTGTTTTTCAAACTACTGAATGGCCTACCTATAGGTTGTGGAACTCCCTGTAGAATCGTGGGAAAGAGAACAATTTTGACTGGACAGTTTTAAACTGCATTGTTTGAGATTTAAGTACAATACCCCGTTCAATTAACTGAGCCTCTCGGGCAGGGTTCTCAAGTTGTGTGTGGGTACCACGAACGGTATTTTCAGGGCTTTCCTGGCGTTGGAGCCTTGTAACTGTGTTACATTATGACCTGTCAACTCTGCAACATGTACGCATTTCTAAAATCCGTTAGTGTATGATATAAGTGGCTGAGATCGGTTCTTCTCTAAGAGAAAATAAATGTATTTTCTGTCTGAACTGAAATAACCATAATAGAACCTGTCACAACTAAGCCATGGCACTGATGTATAATAAGACAACTGAATAAACTCAGAATCATTTAAAAAAAATAAAAAAAACACACTTCACTGCTGAAACAAAAGGTTTCACGGCACTAAGACATATCCATTGTCTTCTCCGCAAATATTGTTGATGAATAATGTCATAAAGAAACATGGGCTTTGACAATCCACCAACCTCACAATCTTGTATGATTTGTTCAACCAAAACTTTCTTCACCGGAAACATAGTTTTATATCCATCAATTGTCGCACATTTCAGCGGATTCTTTTTCTGATTGTATTCTGCAATAGTTTCTTTGCACTTCTTTGAAGATGTCTTCTCTAGTTCCGGTGCTGGACATACGGTGTGCCGATTCTAACTGTTGACTGACATTAAAGTTAGTGTCGACGCTACATATAAATTCCAGAAGTTGATTCATCAAGTACCAGAAAACAACACTGGAAACTGTTTACTCTGTCCACAATTTGATGAACTATCTTGCTTCCTGCATCCTCATTTCTACCATCTGCAGTATTCGTTCCAGACTGACGATTTTGAATAGATTTCCCTTTCTGTGCATAACTTTCCGTCTTCCAGCATGCACACTTAAATGAAATCTTTCCGTCCGTGAATAGCTTATTTATTTTAGCTAATACATAAACATACAAGTTATGTTGTTGTAACTCGACCTTGGTTAAAACGTCACTGTCAGTTTAATTATTTTTTAAACGGAGCTTATTGGAAAACCAAACTGTGTTGCCTTTTTTAAATTGTTATTAATTAAATTAATAATATCTTTTAGTTGTACCAATATGACCTGCGAGCCATGGTTTGGCGAACAGTGTTTAAGCTCGTCGGCCCTTACTATAGATTGTCGTCCGTCAACTTTCCCAGCTGTTACCCCTTGTATTTCCGGCCGTTTGATTTCCTCGGTTGGTGACTGATAAACAATTTACATTCAATAGGTGACTTGCTAGACCAGTTCCAGTTTCTTACCAGCCTATCTTGTCAGCATGCCATTACTGTATCAGTCAGGTGACATTCCTGTGTGGTCTAAGATGCCCTGACTGTATCAGGAAGATGACATTACTGGGTGGCCTAAGATGTCCTGACTTAATCACTCAGATGACATTCCTGAGTAGCACAAGATGTCCTGACTGTATCAGTCAGATGACCTTCTTGGGTGGCCCAAGATGCCCTGACTGTATAAGTCAGGTGACATTCCTTGGTAGCCTAAGATGCCCTGATTGTATTAGTCAGATGACATAAGATCCCACAACTCTTCTCCTATTCTAACAATGTTCTAATTTGCTGTTTCAATCCTTAATAACGAGATTGTATGGTTGAACTTTGTGTATTGGGCATATTTTCTTCATGTTTTAGTGAACGTTGTTTTTTTAAATATGCATTATAACAATCTATTTCTTGCTAACTTTTGTGTTTTTTAATGTAAAAGTGTGCACTAAGTTAATTGTGACCAGTTTTGTTGTTTAACATGTCATTTGTTGGGAACTAGTATCTCTGTATTTAAAGTTGTCCCACTTGGCCATAAGAGCGGGGATTGTGTAAAGAAGTGGGTTTGCTGCAGAATTTATGGGAAGAACAACAACTGTTGTCCAGGCGTAAACGTCATTGTTGATCTCATAGTCACAAAGTGACAATATGCCCATAATTCCTACAGGAAACCAACATAGGAAGTTGGACAGAGCTACCAGAGACAGCTGTTTGGCTACTATTATGTCGTTAGGTCGGTTGAAAAAATGGTTTGTATCTGATCTAGACATCATATTCTCTGACATAGATTTAAAGATGGCTCTTTGACCATAAACAATGATAAGGAACATGACAAAATTAAACACAATAAACACGGAAAAAGAGTACTCCCAACCCCTTTGTCGCTCAGATATTAAAGGTAACCCAAGACACATCGCATTAGAATAAGATATTTCAAACCTGAACACAACCGGAACCAGTGCAAGAAAGAAACCTATGACCCAAGAGAAGACAAGAGCGATCATTTTGATATTTTTAGTCATCTTCATTTGACCAAATGGAAACTTGATCACCAAAAACCTATCTAGGGTAATTAAAAAACAAAAAAATGTTGACGTTTCAATTGAGATAGTAGCAAGAAATCCTGCAAGACTGCATCCAACACTTTCTCTCCAGTCCTGATCATTCATGACATAAATGTCACGATAGTAATAATCCGCTCCAGCAATAATGAATAAATAGATCCCCATAAGAAAGTCGGATATACCCAAGTTCGTTACAAACAGTCCATATCCTGTTCTCAAAACCGACCTATCCCAAATGACACGATAGACAACAACAGTCGTATTCCCCAGAACGCCAAGAACAGCTACCACCCACAGCAGGCCACGCAGAAGAGTCACTCTTATCAAATCAAAGCAAGATGAAATCGCGTCTTCCGGGGCGTGGCATGTGTATTGTGGGATGTGTGTTCCTCTGATCTGTGGACAGCAAAATTCATATTGGTCAGTGTACAGATGTTGACTGATTGTAAGACCATTTAACAATTCTTCCCTGAAATCCTCGATAGTCAGGCCACGTAAACTAAGTGTATATAAAGTGAAGTAACATGGAGATGCTGTTCTGTGGAAACTAGAGATTAACGTGTAGCTCAAGTTTAAATGTTTCAGATTTGGCACCCATGTAAGGATAGATTCATCATAATATGACAGACCTGTATGTGAAAGATCGAGTAATTCGAGATTTCTGAATCGTACATTTTCCATTTTAACAAGGAATGAATTATATGACAAGTTCAGATGGCGAATATTTCCGAAAGCAAAATTCAAAACCTCACTTGCATTAAAGTTGACTATGCGATTGTAGCTGACATCTAATTTTTGAAGCTGAATTGGAATAGAGGGAAACATGGGAGATAACCTGTCAATATTACAGTTAGACCAAACAATTATTATTACGTATTCTAATATACGGGAATAAGCAAAATCATTCATTACATTATGATTGTTGAGGTCAACTCCGGACATGTCCAAATATCTAGCTTTTCGGCCAAAGAAATTTACATTTTTCAGAGGAATAGATCTGTTGTATTCTAATACTGTAACTGTACCCGATATACAGCGGAACCCGTCAATACACAATACATCACAATCCACTTCATCGTCTTTGTAAGGGCATTCAGGATGCCCGTCACAAACTAGGTCAGGATGGAGGCAAATCGTGCTATTCGAACAAACAAAATTTCCAAAACACGATTCAATAATTTCCTTTTGTTCCTCTTCTCCCGTAGCACAGTCTATTTTTCCGTCAAGGACATAATGTTGGGGGATGCAATAGGCATTTGGGCATTTAAAATACCCCACTGGGCACTCGAATTCTGTACAGTTCTTAAGATGAGACATGTCTCGACACCCAAAGGAACCACCGAATCTATCTCTGACATAGACACACCTGGGAGCCCATATAATATGACCCAACTTGTTGAAACAAGTGTTTACCGTCTCCAGCTTCCCTATAGTCTCGTCCAACGGCCCCTCTGGTCCAGTACAATCCTTTCGGCCATCATTAAGCTGGGAAGATAAAACACATTTATCACGATTACATATTAAAGAGCATGTCTCATTTCTCTCCATATACTTGTAAAGTGACTCTGTTTCATCATTTTCAATATCATTTTCAATGAGCAAGCAGTTGCAATCAATTTCACCATCAAGAACCATGTGTAAGGGCAAACAGGTACCATCACAACATGATACTCCAGGACAGCGACCCGTACATCCATACTCGTCGCTGCCATCTTGACAGTCATAGATTGAGTCACAAAAAACGAAATCGTTTTCCAAAAGTTGACCAGTTCGGCAGCTAGAACCATGACTTTCAGATAAGACGCACAATGTTTCGTCACGTCCGTTCATGCAGTGGTCGACATTGTCACAGACATAGACGTAGGAAATATATCGTGGATCGCCTGCATCAACCCCACAGTCAAATATGGGAAATTCACTTGCTGTTTCTTTTAGAAACTTCCGAATATTCGGACTGGCTATATTGGCAGAAACAGATACAATATTTTCATTCAATTTGATAACATCTCTGCTACTTAGTGCTTTCCTGAAACTTTCTTTGCTAGCTGGATTTATTCTTCTCATGTTTATATCCTCAAGTCTACGTGGAAGGAATATCTCACACACGGTCAACGTACTTAATTTAATATTGCACGAAACATCCGTCCATCCGTCATAAAAACTAGCATCGTTTCTGGATATATTAATATTATTCCTGTAATTGCTCCAGCTAAACTGCCACATGGCACAAGCATTACCGTGCCCTTCAGATGGTTTACCCTGCAGCCAATTACTCACTACCAGGGGGCGAAATCTATTTGGATATTCGTATAGCCAATGAAATCGGTGTGCCACGTTCGTTGAGTCACGCAGAAGACCAATGTAAACTTGAAACGAAACTTCCGAATAATTGTAGAGATTGTGCGTTCTGGTCTTATTGAAAAACTTATAAAGTTGTATTCGTAAAAAACTTAATTCCTCTGGTGTTTCAATTGCTGCCGCGGTCGCCCCATGATATACTTGACAACCTGCCACTGCTAGGACCCAGGTTACGTTAGTAGAAAAATAACTAAACATTTTATAGCAAGAGAGAGACTCTGAGCTGTGGCTATGCGCAAATGAAAACCAACCTTTTACACACTGTTTGCAAATAGCCAAAATTAAAGTATTCGGTGACATGTAGCCTTGTGTATCTGGTAGAAGAAGTGTATCGCGCAAATAAACCTTTTCTTTGCCATAGTTACCGCCGACCACCACAACAAATATCTTAATGTGTGTATGTTGTTGTTGTTGTCGTTGTTGTTGTACAATTTGTGGTATGCTTCTGGTTTCGTCAAACGAACATCTTGCACCATCGAAAAAAATTACAGCTACGTGAGTTGCGTTTTCTCTGCACTCACTCATTTCAGAAAACAGACGGTGGACGAATGCTATTTTCAGTTCTAGAACTTCTTGTACATTTTTAAATGGCAGTTGCATACTCTGATTTTCTGCAATCCCGTACGGCAAAGATGGCAGAGAGATGTTAAAGTACCAAGAGCTGACATCAATGTCAGGATTATGGGCAGAGAACATGTCATGCACGTGCGCACACAACACTCGAGGCGTTGTCTTGTTGTGACGGAATCGCAAAAGGTGAGACACAAAAGCTTTGAAGAATATGCGTTGAACGTTTTTTCCGAGGCCAATTTTTGTGCTGTGCTCCAGCCCCAGTACATCCATGTCGCCTCTGGAACAGCTATCTAAAGGGAAGTTACTCGAATCGCTTGCAGGAATCACTGTAAATGCAAAAGACATTTTTGTAAAATAAAACATCGTAAATATAGAGTTATCATATTGTTTTAAAATAGCATTAACTTGGACCGACTAACAGGTTGAGTGCAAGCTAAGGTATATAGCTGACTATGCTGCAATTTGTGTGAGTTAGTTTTCTTTCTACTTATGCTGTTGAGCGTCGTGGGGAGCTTAAGGTGTCTATCCTGCGCCAAGTGCGTTGCGTTGGTCAATGTGAGTCCTTGTCGCTGCACAATCACTCTAATGTCATCTATCCACCTGCCTCGCGGTCGCCCCATTGCCCTGTAGCCAGATTTACCAGCGTTGTAAACCATCGGTGGAAGTTGATGGTGCATTCTCATGAGATGACCAAACCAACTTATTTTCTGCCTGGAAATGTATTCGACACAAGACGTAGTGCCGATCAAACTTCGAATGTCGTCGTTCCGCATTCTGTCTCTCCTGGTAACACCGATGATCTTCCTCAAGCACTTCATTTCACACGTTAAAATTCTGCTCTCGCGCGCCATGGACAGAGACCATGTTTGGCACTGGTAGCAGAGTTGGCATAAATATACTGTTTATCAGCTGTTGCTTTGTTGCCAAACTAATGCTCGGGTGTCTAAGCAGTGGGGACAGCTGATAAGTAACCGCAGATGCTTTCTGACACCTAATTTAAATTTCCCTGTCGATCCTACCGTCTGCCGAAAAAAGTACTGCCCAAATACTTGAACTCATGGACCTGCTGAAGAGCAATATCATTTACACTAATCTTGAAGGACCCAGGTGTTCTACTGATCATCATAGTTTCTGTTTTGTTCTCGCTAATTCGCATATTGTATGTAGCACAGGTAGCGTCAAGCGCGTTCATGTGGTTTGTTTTCCTCGTCATACAGCACTGATCATCTGCAAAGAGTAATTTGTGTATTGAGTTATGTTCTGTTTCAGATGTCTCAATTTGACCAGTCTCTGGTGCAATTTTGTCCATGTAGATGTTAAACAACAGAGGAGAAAGCACACACCCTTGTTTTACGCCGGATGTGATTTCAAAAGCATCTGTGACATCATCAGTCGTTCTGACAACGTATGTACTCGAGCGATACAGTGCTCTGACATTATGAAGAAGCTGGCCTTGTACACCATATTCTTCCAGTATCTTCCAAAGTTTAAATATGTCTACCTTATCAAACACTTTTTCCTGATCAATGAAAGCAACACAAAGATTTTCGTTGTATGCTAATGATCTTTCGCGTCCGTGCAGCTCATACCTCGGCGGAATCCAGATTGAGCTCTGGATAGTTGTGGTTCAACAATAGGTCTTATTTTATGTTCCAGGATTTTGGCACACATTTTACCAGTGTCTAAGTAGCGATATGCCTCTGTACATGTCACCGTTTCCTTTGTCGTCCTTGTCCTTTCAAATTGTAACGATTATAGCTTGCTGCCAGTTATCGGGTACGCGTATGTCTGTCCATGCCTTTGTGAAGAGCTGGTGTAGTCAGAGTAACCCTGTTTCCCCACATGCATGAGTCGTCTCCTTTGTTATGCTGTCCTTGCCTGGTGACTTATTCTTGGGACTATTCTTTATAACTCTCTCTGTTTCTTGAATCATTATGTCGGGTTCGATATGATCTGGATTGCATGATTTATGTGAGTAACAATGACAATACAAATTCAATACAGCAGCTCAAACGAGAAATAGATTAGATTATATACTTTATCAATCTCCTCGCTAATGGTCAATTGCCTAGATTTCAAACGGCATCCTTATTTTTGTCTTCATCGTTCTTTCTCATCTGTTTTTTTCCTGTCCATCTCTGGATGTTAACATTCAATTTATTGTGTTGTCTTCCACTCTTTTGATTCCTGATTCTTCGTCTGTTTTCTTGTCTTTTTATGAGATGTGTTGCATTCTCCCGTAGATCAAGGCCAGATTATCCCTTAGCCTTTTTAGGCTGAATATTAGTGACCAGAGCTTATGGTGACTTTGTATAAGATGTAAAAACATAATAATTTCTTTTGTTTGTGGTAATTAAATAAACAGAGACTGCTTGCACTATCAAGAGCATTCATAACGTTAGAAAGGGATAATTTACCAGCATTATTTAATGCATACCAGCCAAATAAAAGCGATCAATTACACTTTTTATTGACATAATTTTACTGCCTGCTGCATGGAAGTTTGCACATTTTATTAACACTTAACTTTACTGTCTGCTGCGCTGAGATTTTGCATAGATCTTTGTTTTTAATTTTCTTGGTTAATATTATGCATACAAAAAGATACAAAATGTAATAATGTCCAAGTGCAACTCTGAGTTTCTGTAACGTAAGAAATAGTAACAACGTGTTGAAACTAACAGCAAGAGGAGACACGCAGTCCTTCAATTGTGTGTTCATGTTACAGCAACAAACAGAACAGAGTGTCAGATACGGATGAAGTTAATGATGCAGACGGCTTCTAGTTTTTTTGTACACAATAATCACAACAATGACACAGAGAAGAGCACAACTACATAAATCGCTGCCAACATTTCTAGACATAAATCAGTCGGTTTTGATTCTGAATGGACAGTCTCAATATACATCATTGACTCCATCGCGTAAGACTAGTCGACTCAGAAGCCAATACATCAAATCACTTGCTTGACAATGACCCTGTATTGTGGCCCGGCAACATAACAGCATATGTGTGATTCTGTTTACAAGAAAATGGAATTAAAGATTGCAGAATCGATAATTATAGCGTTGCCAACTCAGATCAAATTGACAACAAACAGAAAAAGTATTTTGCAAATTGACTGTCGATAGACGAGAGAGGAAACGCTGGTTGTCTTATTTCTTGAGAACATTCAAGCTTTTTGTTTTCAGTGTTAACTGTGGGTTTTAGCAAATGATAACTTATTTCTAACAGTTGGGTATTGTGATTGGGAAATGCTGCTCAACATATTTCAGTACACCAAAGCAGCACATCTAATAGAGAAGCTACGAAGCGTGTTCAAATGAAACCGGACTTAACTGCACCAAGTGAACATGCTTACGATGTACATGATGGCGTCACGTCTGATGTATACAGGACATGCCAACCGTTAAGTTTGTAAAATATCATTATCCTCTGATTTATAGTTTCAGTAGCAGACCGTTGAATACATGGCGGGTGTGATACGGAATCCGTCCAGAGTAGATCAGCGAGCGGTGATTCGGTTTCTAACAGCTGAAGGATGTCGACCAGTTGACATTCATCGCAGAATGCAGGCAGTGTATGGTGACAAAAGTGTGCCGAAGACAATAGTGAAGAACTGGACAACGATGTTTAAAGAAGGACGTGAATTAACGAAAGATCTTCCAAGACCAGGGCAGACGCATATTGTTGCGTCAGAAGATGCCATCGTCAAAATTGATGCAGCGATTCGGGTGGACCGTCGCTATCAGAATCACCGCTCGCTGATCAACTCTGGACGGATACCGTATCACACCCGCCATGTTTTCAACGGTCTGCTGAGGAAACTATGAGTCGGAGAATAATGTCATTTTGCAATCTTGACGGTTGGTATGTGCTGTATATGCCAGAAGTGACGTAATAACTCTTGCATGGATCACTATGACTTTGTCCATGTGTTATTATATGTGTCCATTTAATTGTGATTTTATCATTTACAATTATGCAGGTACAGTTGTTTCCTTAAAGCTGCAAGTTTTGTTACCTTTTTTAGGTGACATAATCATTGTGTCCTTACAAAATATGATGGTGCATCCGTCATAGAAACGTTTCAACATGTCCCATCATCCGTCCATTTACACGGACAATAACTGTCGCCATGGAAAATATGTGCGACAGGGCAACCCCATCTCGCCCAACTTGCATGCCTGAAGTCGATGATCAGATACTTGCATGCCTGAAGTCGATGATCAGATACTTGCATGCCTGAAGTCGATGATCAGATATTGCGACTGAGGTGAGTTTGGTTTCGACATAGTTCGGTGATTACTGAACATCTACGATTTTTTGACAATACCACACTCATTCGAGCTGTCTGTCGGGGTCTTTGTGTATGACAATGACAAGAATAGTACCACTGCCTCACAGAGAGGGTGTCGCAAGAAGCCACTAACTGTGTGACATGGCATAACACCGGACATGGTTGGGTGGTTTGTTTAGAGCATCATAGACGGCGCCTAACAGGCTGCTCTCGTGTTTGAGTTTAAGATAGACTCGCACATCGGTTAACTACCCTCCACAGCGGAGAATTAAGCTGCTCGAGCCTAGCTCGTTAAGCAGGAAAGCCTCTCTCAGCTACATCCAGCTCATACCAGAGCTGAGACCTGCACAGGGACATCTGCCCCGTAGAAGTACAAGTCGATTAAGAACTAAGAACCATGCTCATCATAGAGACCCCCCGAAGTGACACATATGGTAGCATTGCTGGAAGATGAGGGCATGAATGCAGGTCTCACGATAAACATTGAGAAAAACCAAAGCTATGCTCAACCGCTTGGCGTAGCCCAGCCTGATGCTCCTAAACGAAGAAACCCTAGAGGATGTCGACCAATATATAGACCTCGACCATCTTCTCAACATGTCAAATATTCTTAATCCTGAGATCGCCAAACGTTTGCGAGTGGGATGGGTCGCCTTCAAATCGATCAAGACCGCAACAGATGCCACGAGAAACTTCAGATTACGAGAAGACCTATTCGATTCCTACAAGCGCTTTGTTGCTGAAGTGAAACCTGGTCTCTGACAAACGTCATAGAGAACCAGCTAACGTCAACACATGCTTCGCTTGAAGGCCGTCTCGTGGGTCTATCACTTAGGCAATAGCGCCAGACGGGACCTACACAACAGTGACATTCGGACATTGTCACACGTCACGGATGTCCTACATATCAACAAATCCATTCACAGCTGGGCTGGCCATGTGTTCAGGTGCAATGAAGTCAATTCTATGAGCCATTTTTCATTACTAAAATAGAAACATATATTAATATAGAAGATATTAAGGTCCATTGGCATGAAGCGGTAACAACTTGAAGAAAATGGAAGCAAAGCATCATTGTTTAATAACTTTAACATACGTTACTAAATTTAGTAATCATTCGTTATACTATTTGGGTAAACATGGCAGAACACATTTGTATCAACGAGCTTCACTCACCGACAAATACAAAAACTGTTATCAAACCCACGAATGATATCATTAAAAAGGCCATATTTTATTAACAGGCCAGCGAGTTGAAGTCACTAGTTTGTGTTCACAAACCTAGCTAACCACCGCTTCAGTATGTAGTTGTAATAACTAAACTGAACCAAAGCCCCCCAACTTTATACGAAAAATGTGACACTTCCAAATAAATTAAATCTTTGTAATTATCTGACGAGATGACAATGTACATAATGAAAGTGCAGCTCTTATTAAAATATAATGTACTTTTTTATATTCCCATTCCATCGCTCGTGTCACCAGATATCTCTAAACGTTTAAGAGATTAGAGTGGCCAGAAAATTAAAGTTGAATTGGTTGAACTTGGGGAAATGAAGAAGACAATCGAGCTATGACGCGATACGAGTTACTTGTTCTGTTGTTAGTGGCCGAGACAACAACAATACAAAGTGGGAATGACGGCCCAAGAGAATATTGAACGAAGAAACCGAGAAATCAGTGAATGAGGGACAATGGGCAGAGCAAACGATAGGAAACGGTCTGAGGAAAATAAGAGAGTAATATAAGCAGTGAGTAAACGTTTCCGATAAAGAGAGAGAGAGAGAGAGAGTTTGTTGTTGCTTAGATGTTTGCCTCACTAGTTTCTACTGGCGGAGGCGCGCATTTTCCACCCCAGACCGTAGTCCATTGGGCGATATCAGGACGCATAAACCAGTGCTTGGATGAATGTGTGCGTCTGTATGTACCTAAGCTAGGTTTGTGCGCCCTCAGAAGCTAGCCCAACCAAAGTGCAATGGAAGGGCCTCGCCATGAGGGCGCGTGTGAAAGTGAGAGTGAGAGAGCTTGAGCTTTAGTCAGTGACGTAATGTAAGAAAAAGTGAGTGTTTTTTGTTGCGTTCGTCTTATTTCTCTAATCCCCAAGGTAGGCGGTGTGCGTTGCACTGTGGTTTTTATTTTGCACCTGTCGACCCAGTGCATCTGACCCCAGCACCTTCTGGCTGCGAGCCGCGTCACTTAACCACTATTACACGCCGCCCCCTGAGTGTGTGTTGTTGTTGTTTATGCCCGCAATGAGTAAGTTTACTCTTTTGTGAGCCCTGAAAAGGGCGTTAAGTGGCGGGTTGTAGTAGATTTTCTCACATCCCGAGCATGCTGGTGAAGGTGGACCTCGGTCCTCCAGTCGGATGTGCTATGCTTGACTTCATCTGCGTGGCACTCATTACTACGGGGATCCCATTTATCCCCATCTCGTCAGCCAGACTGCCTTGAAAACAGCCTGTTTCTAGAGAAACCTACATGGAAGAGACGCGACGTTCTGGCCAGTATGTTATGCCTGACTAAACTAACATTTCAGTTTCCCGTAGTGTGTTAGAATGCCAGACAAAATAAGGCAGGACGAATTAATTATAATTAGTGATAACAGAAGAATTAGATTAAAAATTAAATGAATTCATAAAAGGAGAACAGAGATCGATGAACATCGAGAAATTACTCATGCATTTTAAATGTCATAACAACTCGAATTCACTCAACTACCAAGTGTACTTCTTGACAGTGATTAATCCAGGCCTGATTGCTGCACTTTTAATGGTTGGGTGGCTTGAGTTACATTATTTAGCAATAATTTACTGTGTACCTATGTCTATTTATTATTTATCACAAAGAATATATTCACGTAAATTAACATTTCCTTGATCTAAAAGCTATGTGCATCCAATCAAGTCTTAAATGCATTAATTGTTTGAGAGGATACAAGGAAGAAGAAAATAAACCATATATATGATAGACATAAAAGGCAATATTCTTCTTCTTCTTCGTTCATTCTCAATCTCCCACTACCAAACCTTGAAAGGGCTTAAGTAGCAGAATGTAGTCCAGAGAACGGAATGCGTTGAGTCGTAGTTTACAGCTTGGCTGCGATATTTGCACCTTTCGGTCCAACACATCCGACTTCAGCAAGCATTTTTTTAGTACTGGGTTAGCATTCCCTCTTCGATCCCTTCTCCTTAGCCAGTCTGCCCTGCTGCAGCCTGTTATCCAGGATCACCGCGTGGAGGTGTAGAAGGGTCTTGGCAGCTATGGTTCGCTGGCCCTGACGCTAGCAGTCAGCTATGGGTCGCTAACCACTGCAGCTCATGTGCTGCTCAGCATCTTGATTCCCAGGCAATATTCAATTTACACCATCATGTAAGTAAAAATATGATCCAGCGCAGAATTTACTCAAAACCTTACACACTCCAGTAAACATTAGATAGTATATAGATCAAGCGAAGAGAAAGGGTTTGTTCTAATTATCTACAAAACACAAACAATATTAACAATAAAAGTTAAATCACCGGCTAATCGGATGGTATGATAAAAGCTGGGAAACAAGATTAGCTCTACTCTGATCAGTGTCGTTATGCCAACAAGACCAATCCAGATAATGTAAAGGTACAGTTCATCAGTGAATTAATTCTGTAATCTCGTCAATTCTAAAGTCCAAGAAACATCATCCTGATGGCTTAAATTCTAGAGAGGGGTAGACAATCAGACCTGGGAGAGAATACGTGGAATAAATGGGACAGGTCAATGTATTGCTGAGTTTATTGCACACGACACATCTATAACACAATGTTTTGTCTAACCTTTCGTAGCAAATTACTATGGATGCATCATCGGTCTAAACGGAAACACCTTATTGACTATTCCCTTATTAGAAGGAGTGACAGACGAGATGTGAGAGTGAGTATGCTATGTATGGTGTCGATTGATGGACAGACCAACATGTTGATCGAATGAATATTCAAGCTTCACGTGGAGCCCAATCATCAGGGTCAGAGAACTGTGAAAGGGTCAGAGAACAGTGAAAGGGTCAGAGAACCGCAAAAGGGTCAGAGAACTGTGAAAGGGTCAGAGAACCGTGAAAGGGTCAGAGAACTATAAAAGGGTCAGAGAACTGTGAAAGGGTCAGAGAACTGTGAAAGGGTTAGAAAACCGTGAAAGGGTCAGAGAATTGTGAAAGGGTAAGAGAACTGTGAAAGGGTCAGAAAATTATGAAAGGGTCAGAGAACTGTGAAAAGGTCAGAGAACTATGAAAGGGTCAGAGAATTGTGAATGGGTCAGAGAACTATGAAAGGGTCAGAGAACTATGAAAGGGTCAGAAAACTGTCAGGGTCAGAGAACCATAAAGGGTCAGAGAACTGTGAAAGGGTCAGAGAACCATGAAAGGGTCAGAGAACTGTGAAAGGTTCAGAGAACTGAAAGGTTCAGAGAACTATGAAAGGGTCAAAGAACCGTGAAAGGGTCAGAGAACTATGAAAGGGTCAGAGAACCGTGAAAGGGTCAGAGAACCGTGAAGTGACTCAACATTTTAAAACTGAATATCGGAGCAGTAGCAGATAACTTTCAAAGTGAGCTCGACTGACAGCTGGACAGCTCTGCATGTCTACAGATGAAGATCAAAGGGTCACTCTAAAAGATACTGTGTGCTCTACTGAGAATCTACAAATGAAGATCAAAGGGTCACTCTAAAAGATACTGTGTGCTCTACTGAGAATCTACAAATGAAGATCAAAGGGTCACTCTAAAAGATACTGTGTGCTCTACTGAGAATCTACAAATGAAGATCAAAGGGTCACTCTAAAAGATACTGTGTGCTCTACTGAGAATCTACAAATGAAGATCAAAGGGTCACTCTAAAAGATACTGTGTGCTCTACTGAGAATCTACAAATGAAGATCAAAGGGTCACTCTAAAAGATACTGTGTGCTCTACTGAGAATCTACAAATGAAGATCAAAGGGTCACTCTAAAAGATACTGTGTGCTCTACTGAGAATCTACAAATGAAGATCAAAGGGTCACTCTAAAAGATACTGTGTGCTCTATTGAGAATCTACAAATGAAGATCAAAGGGTCACTCTAAAAGATACTGTGTGCTCTACTGAGAATCTACAAATTTAGCAAGCAAGATTCCTGACTGATTTGATATGAACGATAAAATTTGTCTCTCCCTACCGACTGAAGCGACATGGACAGTTGCAGCTGACCTTCAGCGAAGGATACAGGCCTTGGAGATGAGATGTTTCCGAAGACTTTTAGACGTCACGTACAAAGACCGAGTCACAAATGAGGAAATACAAGATAGAATTACAACAGCAATAGGGCCTTTTGAAGACCTCTTGGCAACTGTCAAAAGAAGGAAACTCGCTTGGTACCGTCACATATCGAGATCAAATGGTCTTGCAAATACGATCCTGCACGGTAAGGTGCAAGGCAGACGACGAAGAGGCCGTCCCAATAAGAGGTGGGAGGACAACATAAAAGAATGGACCAATCTCCGACCAGAAGAGGCACAGGCAGCGGCCGCTGACAGAGAAGGGTGGTGTGGGTTTGTGAGGATGTCTTCATGTGTGCCCCAACGACCTCACCGGTTACAGGATGACCTGACCGACTGAAAAATATAAATGATAAAGATTACACCAAAATGATCCCTCCTCAACATCTAAAAAAAGAAAACCTCACAAACATGATCAAAGTTGTACATAATAAGATCAGCAATGTGAGGAAACACAGAGAAAGGAAGACATAAATGACTCTGTGCCATTTTAAGATGCGCTGGAGGCAGCATATGGTCCACAATCGTATCACTCGTCTGGTGTTCTAAATGCTGGTGGCATGACCCCGGCAAGGACCAGATGTTAAAGTGCTGGGCAGAGCACTAGAATTTTGCTCAACCCATTAACAGATGATATTGAGCAGGAGTTACTTCAAGAGAGTCAGTATAGTTTTTGTGAAGGCCAGCAGTACAGCAGAGAGTCAGTATAGTTTTCGTGATGGTCAGCAGTACAGCAGAGAATCAGTGTGGTTTTCGTGATGGCCGGCAGTACAGCAGAGAGTCAGTGTGGTTTTCGTGATGGCCGGCAGTACAGCAGAGAGTCAGTGTGGTTTTCGTGATGGCCAGCAGTACAGCAGAGAGTCAGTGTGGTTTTCGTGATGGCCGGCAGTACAGCATAGAGTCAGTATGGTTTTCGTGATCGCCGGCAATACAGCAGAGAGTCAGTATGGTTTACGTGATGGCCGGCAGTACAGCAGAGAGTCAGTATAGTTTTTGTGATGGCCAGCAGTACAGCAGAGAGTCAGTATGGTTTACGTGATGGCCGGCAGTACAGCAGAGAGTCAGTATAGTTTTCGTGATGGCCGGCAGTACAGCAGAGAGTCAGTATGATTTTTGTGATGGTCAGCAGTACAGCAGAGAGTCAATATGGTTTTTGTGATGGTCAGCAGTACAGCAGAGAGTCAGTATAGTTTTTGTGATGGCCAGCAGTACAGCAGAAAGTCAGTATGGTTTTTGTGATGGTCAGCAGTACAGCAGAGAGTCAGTATGGTTTTTGTGATGGTCAGCAGTACAGCAGAGAGTCAGTATGGTTTTTGTGATGGTCAGCAGTACAGCAGAGAGTCAGTATGGTTTTTGTGATGGTCAGCAGTACAGCAGAGGGTCAGTATGGTTTTTGTGGTCAGCAGTACAGCAGAGAGTCAATGTGGTTTTCGTGATGGTCAGGAGGAAAGCAGAGAGTCTGGATGCTGATGGGATAGTGTTGTAGCAGCAAATCAGCTATCACAAACAGGGATTTGTGATTAATGAAAACTGACTTTGCAAAGACTTTTGATTGGGTGTAACACAAGATCTTGTGGCAGATTACATAGGACATGTGTTTCCAGACACATCTGATCCACCTAGTCAAAACATAATATCATGACAAACAATCGGCTGTTCAGATTTCTGGTGAAACATCGGAATGCTTGGCTGTGCAAATGGATGTGAGACCGCATTCTCTCCCTATGTTTATTCAACATTTATGCAGAAAATATAAAACACAATGTCAAAACCGTTCATAACTGCGTTTACTTTGACACTTTCATAATTGGTGGAACTTGGAAGTTCAGAACCTTCGCATGAATACCCAAAAAAACAAAAACAAGCTATATCTACAGCTTAAGCATTATGACAATCCGCAATTGTCTTCCAAAAGGAAGTGATTGAAAAGCTAGATATTTTTTAATATCTTGTTTCCATAATACACAACAACAATAAAGACTATTTGAAAGAGGTCAGAGGGAGAAGTTAACAAATTGAAGAATTTATGAAATAATGTCAATAGATCAGCAAAAGTAGTGCTTTTTAGAACTTGAATTTTTCCAGCGGCAATATGTGGGTGTGAATTATGGAGCCCATCACAATTGGTACTACAGAATATTGGAGCTTTCAAGATCAAGTGTTTCATAAAGGTCCTTAAAAAATACTGTGGATAGAGAAACAAATGAGCAGAGACATCCTACAAAAGCTGAACATAGAAGCAGATAGGTTTATCAACCAATCCATGCTTAGGAAGCTGAAATATTTTCTATGATAGTTTGGAAAAAACATGTAATTCCTGGCAGGTGTGGTAGAGGCCGACCAAAACAAAGGTGGATGTAAGATATCAAAGATTTCTTGAAAATGACTATGGGGGAGGCTGGGGATCTGGCACAGTATCGTGAATCTTTCAGGCAAGCTGTGATGAGTACAGCATTTTGCAAAGGACATGCTGCATGATGATGTTGTATGAACAAGGCGTATGACATACCTGTTTCACGCTTCTCCTCAATAACATATTTTTTAGATGCTCCTAGCCCATGTATTTTAGGCGACTCTGGTTGAAGAAAATTACAGAATGTTATGAGGCGTGTTCAAATGAAACCGGATCAAACTGCAACAAGTGAACATACATACAATGTGCATGATGACATCACTTCTGGTGTAAACAGCACATACCAACCATTACGTTTGGAAAATTTAATTTTCCTCCGACACATAGTTTCCTTAGTAGACTGTTGAAAACGTGGGGGCTGTGATACAGAATCTGTCCAGGGTTGATCAGTGAACGATGACTTGGTTTCTAACAGCTGAAGGATGTCGACCAGTTGACATTCATCGCAGAATGAAGTGCACATCTTACCCTAAGCAATTATTAAAGCTTTAAGAAGCCTTGTTTTTTGTACAGAATCTAAAACAGATAGTGTAATTTAATTTTGTTAATTAGTAGAGGAAACTGTCATTTATTTCATTGAAGACAAGGAAAGACAACTCTGTGGTGCATTGATTTAGTGATTAAAAACAAACATATCTCTACCTCACTTGATGCCACAAAGTGCAGAAAGGAAAACTAAACAAAGTATATTACAGAGAAATACATTTGGTTAAGTTCGCTATTCTGGTATTAAAATAAAACCAAAACAAAGAAACTAAACTCTCTACAATGGTACTTTGGTTTAGTACTATATAGCTCATGTTAGTGTAGATATTCATCTATTGAAGAACCTTCAAATTCTTCCACTTGGCAATGGCTGCGAACAAGCAAACAGCTCGGCACACCTAATTAATCTTCGTCTTCTTCATACGCTGTCAGACGTCCACTTGAATTTGTTCAAAGAAATCAGCAGTCATCCTGAGGCTGTCAACACTGCTAAAGAGCTTGTCTAGTGTTGGCACTGGTGATGGCCACATATGCCAGGCAATTTTGCAGCAGAGGTTCAGGGGTAATTTTCCCAGTACCACAGGTGCATTCGTCATTAGCACCTATCTTTAGTTTATACTTAGTTAAACAACAAAATTCATCCTTTGAGCTAATTTTGTTTATTGGAAGGTAGCAGACAGCTAGAATGACCTATATATTTGTAACAACAACAAAAACCTCCACAATTAACCTGTCTGATATGAATGGAAACAGCAAACTACAGTGTTTTTATCTTGAAATAAAATTGAACTAACAAAATCAGTACAATCCCAGAAACTGACAAAAGTTACACAAGTCTCAAATACTAACAGTGTTTCTCCATTCTGTCCTTCGGGAATTTATTCATGCAGAGGTGAAGTTTCCAAATTACATGAACCATAATTTCCAAGGGAAAACTAAGAAACAAAATGTTAAACAATTAGAAGAAAATATAATTAAGAAAACATGGCTAAGAGAATTAAAAGAAGACAAAAATATTAATTGCAAATATTCTATGAAAGTAGGATCTTGCTCCAGGGCTCAAAGCAAGCTGCATGGCAGATGGATGGATGAATGGTTTCAGGGTAATTCTACATTGGCATGAGCTTATGATGGTGCACGCTACACACTTGGCGCAGGAGAGACGACACAATGATTAAAGGCACAAGTGGATGGAAAAATTAACTGACATGTCTGAAAAACTGTGACAAGTTCAATTTATATGATCAAAGTAACCAAAGGAAGACAAAGTAATAAGATCTGTTAAATGCACAACAAGTGAACAGAAGTGAATATGAATTCTGCAAGGAAAAACAAATGGTGACGATGAATGCCTGAAGTTGCAAAAATAATCATAAGGTGGTATCAAAATGCTCGATAGATAATCTCAGACCATGAAAATACACCAACATATGACACTTAATGTTTATTTCTCTGAACCAGCTGCATATATAAAGTGACATAAAACTTCATGTATACTTGTCTTAGATCACCAATGTTTATTTCTCTGAACCAGCTACATATATAAAGTGACATAACTCTTCAGACGTACTGGCCTTAGATCACCAATGTTTATTTCTCTGAACCAGCTACATATATAAAGTGACATAACTCTTCAGACGTACTGGCCTTAGATCACCAATGTTTATTTCTCTGAGCCAGCTACATATATAAAGTGACATAACTCTTCAGACGTACTGGCCTTAGATCACCAATGTTTATTTCTCTGAACCAGCTACATATATAAAGTGATATAACTCTTCAGACGTACTGGCCTTAGATCACCAATGTTTATTTCTCTGAACCAGCTACATATATAAAGTGACATAACTCTTCAGACGTACTGGCCTTAGATCACCAATGTTTATTTCTCTGAACCAGCTACATATATAAAGTGATATAACTCTTCAGACGTACTGGCCTTAGATCACCAATGTTTATTTCTCTGAACCAGCTACATATATAAAGTGACATAACTCTTCAGACTAAGGTCCCTAATGTTTATACATATTCAGGAAAACTCATTGTACACATTCAGCACAAGGATCAGTTCTCACAACTGATGTATTTATAATGTCATAACTTATCATTCATTTCTCTTGATGGCACTGATATCTTTTCTCAGACATTTCATTTTAAATGTTATAAATATTTCCGTCTGTGCCTTGAATAAGGACTTTGACATTAGTACACTGCGCTCAGAATAGACAGGTGGTTATCCGAGGGGACACAAGAAATGGTACAAAGACTCATATAAACTGTCTCTGAAGTTTCACCTCCTGAGAGATGCTTGCACAGGACCACTGTGCCTGAAACACAGTCACCAAACAAGGTACTCACATCGCTGAGGCTCAGAGAAACCGCACTGCCTGAGATCCACCGATGTGTTCGCACATGACGTAGGGCATGCCATGCTAGGATAGATCTTTACACCCATTGGCAATCACATATCACAACATAAGTTTTATCCATCTTTACTACATCACTTTTACATACATTCTGCAGATATTGTCTTATTTACTTCCACAGGTCTGTTTGTTATTACAAAGTATACAACCGATGTAGCTGTTCAGTGATATGCAGATTGCTACAAAATTATTGTTCCAGTGTCATATTATTCTTTTGTCACAGTTTTGGTGAGCACTTCACTGGCATTTTGGTGACCATACTTGATTACACATGCAGGTATATATTGGACATTCTTGACTCTCACTTCATGTTGGTGTAGCCTCATCCCAAGGTCCATATATATTACTGAAGAGAGTGAAGATACATAATTACAAAAACTTGTCTGAATAGTAGAACACAAAAAAATGATTGTACAAGACAACACAAAAACATGATTGTACAAGACAACACAAAAACGTGATTGTACGAGACAACACAAAAACATGATTGTACAAGACAACACAAAAACGTGATTGTACGAGACAACACAAAAACGTGATTGTACGAGACAACACAAAAACATGATTGTACAAGACAAGACAAAAACATGATTGTACAAGACAACACAAAAACATGATTGTACAAGACAACACAAAAACATGATTGTACAAGACAACACAAAAACATGATTGTACAAGACAACACAAAAATGCTAAAAGCTCTTACTAATACAGCTAGTTTGTCTATTGATGTGCGTTTGTTTACATTTATAAATCATTCTAATTCTGTGATCAGTTGCAAAACTATTAAAGTGCTTGTCTATCATGATAAAAAGATGATTTTATTCATGATCTCTGTTTCTGTTTCTAAGAATCAATGTCACTGCACTCCGGGCATACCCATAGGTGCTCAGTCTCTCTCATCAAATGGCATAAGGTATGGATGCTGATGGTCCCTGTAGCTCGCTGGTTGTACACGCTCCTGTGCCGTCCTCTCATGCACCCCACTCCTCTCGAACCTCGTTTAATGTCGAAACTTTGCAGTCTGTGGATTGCTGCTTCATCTATTGCGGTGTCCTTATCCAGCAGGCGGTCATTGATTGATTTCAAAATGTCACTTCTGTCCATCACCAATGTGCCCATGATGAGAGCCCGTGAAGCCAAGGTATCAGCTCTTTCATTGCCCTGAACCCCGGCATGAGCAGGACAGTAGATCCAGGTCAGCGCCTGGAGGTTTGAGGCGTCAACAGCAGCTATCCACTCGTACCTAAGCCATCCCTTCTGTACTTTCTGAAGTACGGCTTAGCATCTGTCACGGTGACTGCCTTTGTTATAGAAGTCTCAGATATCCATTTCAGTGCTGAGGTCACTGCTTCCGTCTCCATTCTCATAGAGGAGGTTGTTGACATGTATGGCCTACTGCGCTCAGCAACGACCTCTCCTCTCACTCTAGCCGAGAAACCCCAGCCTGATGTCCCACTGCGCACGACTGATCCGTCGGTGTATATGACAGCGTTACTCTCCTGGGTGTTCTCAGTCTGGTCTCAGAAAGCACCAATCTACTCAGCTATAAATAAGCACCTAACCATTATAAAAAGCAAGAAAGGGAACTGGCCACACTGCTTCAGAACTAGGACCTAGTGCAGTCAAGTCTCTAACACGTCATCCTTGCTGGCTATGGGATTACCCTTTCCTTTTGACATATATGATAATTAATATATAGTTACAGTTAGTTCATTGCCCATCCCAAGTGATGATGATGACATCATCAGTCAGTTTTGTCTTGATGATGTAACTTGCTCTGTACTTGGATTACAGTCAGGAAGAAACTGCATTGGTCACTAGCCTCACTCTCTGGTCCTGAACTACCTTGAACAAGTGGCAAGATTCCAAAGCACAAATCCATTTCCACAATAGGCATTGATTGATGTTATGTAATAAAAATACCACACGAACCCGCTCAAGAAGTGAAAGCATATTGAAGGAACAATTTTGACTTCAACGATTGCACACACGTTATGTATTTGATTCGATGTTAAAAAACGCAGCACATTGAAAGAAATGATGCACAAAATATCAAAATATGATCCACCATTGGCGGCCCGTCATAGATATAGTAATATGAATCCATATGAGGTGATGGAAGCAGATAGAATAATACAAACAACTGGATAAAAGGGCTAAGCATGTAGACACTGGACCGAAAACTAACCTAAGTAATATATATAATTGTATATATATAATTGTATAATATTATATGTAATATAATTGGTCTATATATAGTAATATGGCACTCTGGTCTATATATATAGTAATATATATATTGGTGATAAATTGCTGATATGTGAAATGAAGAAATATAATTTTTTTAAATTATGAGAACTAATTGTGCTAAAAACATAGGACAGAAAATAAGATGATTCAGTCATCTAATGAGAACACAATCTGCCCAACTACCACTGCCCACAAGAAAATCTGGTTACAATAAGTGAGGTAGACCATGTGACAGATTAATAGATGACATAACACAAATACAACAAAATAGGCTTACAACAACATACACAAAACACTTGACACAGAAAAAACATGTTCAGCTTCCCATGACTCTTAACAGCACAAGTGGATGGAAAAAGCAAAGTTAACAAGATAAGTGGTGACTTTCACCTGACACCAGTCCCTTTCTCATAATATGGCTAACTCAAAATGAACATCTTTCTTTTATGTATATAATGTGCATCCTATGTATACTGGTCCCTCTCAGGCCACTGTAGTTAGTTTTGCTTAGTCATAATATTGGCTTGAGAGAACTACTCTTCTGCTTCACAGAAATACAATCTTCCTAATGTGAATGGGGAGGAAGACTGACAAAATATGCTGATCAGACATGTTAGTCAGGGTCAGGCAAAACACACTGGCCAAGACCCTCACCTCGGCTTTCTAGTACCCTCCCTAGAAACAGGCTGTTTTCATGGTAGCCTGAATAATGAGGTGAGGGATCGACGTGATCCTCATAACAGTAAGCGACAAGCAGATGAAGCCAAGCATATCACAACTGTTTGGAGGACCCTGGTCCACCTTCAACAGCATGCTCAGGATGTGAGGAAAGCTGCTGCAAGCCGTCACTTATCGTCCTTTTCAGGACACACAAAAGGGTTATTGTTTGCAAATGCCCACAATGAGTAGGTTACTCTTTTGTGCGCCCTGAAAAGGACGTTAAGTGGCAGGTTGTAGTAGCTTTCCTCACATCCCAAGCGTTCTGATGAAGGTAAACCGGGGTCCTCCATGCGGTTGTGCTATGCTTGGCTTCTATCTGCGTGTCACTCACAACTATGGGAATCACGTCGATCCCTCACTTCATTAGCCAGGCTGCCAAATAAACAGCCCGTTTCCAGGGTGCTACTAGGAAGCCGAAGTGAGGGTCTTGGCCAGTATGTATTGCCTGACCCTGACTAACATGTCTGATCAGTATATTTTGCCTGACCAGACGTTAGTGTTCCACCACGCACAAAAGGGTAAATCTACTCATTGTGGGCATTCCTTAAACAACAACAGCTGACCATGTTACAAACAGACAACTATAAGTCGCTGGCTGCTGTCAACTCATGCACTGCTGCATCTTTACCCCTGTCAATGGAACAAGAAAGAATAGAGAGTTCTTGTTGTAGTGAGCTATTATCTATTGTCATATTGATGGGAATCTACAACAACCAAAAAACAAACAAATGCCTGAAAGCCAAAGAGATGGGATAGTGATACAAATAATGGACAAAATAGATACAAATAAGAAGCATAAGATAGTAGCAAACTGCCTTTTGCGGGGAAGTTATCAGCAGATACAAATTGGGGCACACTGACAAAAGGCAACATTTATGGAATAATTAGACAAAGACAATAACGATAGAAGATATTGGGCATTGTAACATCATGATTGATTGTTGGATTCACATTCTCTGTATCTAAACAATTGAAGTGGTAGGTTGAATTGCAATGGTTTTACATGATGATGTTACTAGACCCATGCTCAACCCTCTTTAGCCACCTTTTACAACATGTTCAGATTACAGTAGTCCTATTATTTTCAACCAGGTACCACTAGGGGACAGCGTGGCCTAGTGGATAAGTGGCACGGCTCACAATCCGAAGGTGCTGGGTTCGATCCCCATCACAGCACCGGCTGTTACCCAGGGGAAGCAAACCCTTAGAAAATGCAGGAGGAAGCAGACCCTTACATAAAATGCATGCTGAACTCAGATGCACTGGGCCGACAGGCGCAAAATAAAAACCACAGTACAACGCATACCGCCTTGGGGATTAAAGAAATAAGGCAAACGCAAAAAAAACCAACAAAAACCAGGTACCAATCAGGTGTAACAGTGTCAACATCAGTCAAACCCTTTTGAGCTCCCAGTGAAGCACAGGTTTTCACCACATACATGCCAAACAGACAAAGTAAAGGAAATTGAAATGATATCATATGTCTAGACATTCTTGGAATCCTGGTATTCAAACAGGCATGTTAATGTCTGTTGCCAGGTAACCGAATGCTTCAGCTATATGTAGTAAGTATATTACAACTTCCTGCGGCTTACTAGGCCTGAAGGAAGAGACAAATAATTTGGGGAGATTTTTAGGTAGAATTTTTGTCCAGGCAGCGGCCGTTAAGCCTACTCTTTTCGATTTATAACGTGCTCGACACTGAACACAGGAGTCTTATCTCACTATCCAGAGATCAGGGGAATTTTTACCAGAAAACACACGTAAACAAATCATGGTCTCCACTACGATTTGAACCCATGACCTCTGGCACTCGAGGCGGACATCTTACCTCGACACTGAACACATGAGTCTGATCTCACTACCCAGAGATCAGGGGAATTTTTACAAGAAAATTTACGTTAAAAAATCATGGTCTCCACCACGATTTGAACCCATGATTTCCGGCACTCGAGGCGGACACCTTACTTCGACACTGAACACAGGAGTCTGATCTCACTACCCAGAGATCAGGGGAATTTTTACCAGAAAACTCACGTAAAAAAATCATGGTCTCCACTACGATTTGAACCCATGACCTCTGGCACTCGAGGCGGACACCTTACCTCGACACTGAACACATGAGTCTGATCTCTACCCAGAGATCAGGGAAATTTTTACCAGAAAATTCACGTTAAAAAATCATGGTCTCCACCACGATTTGAACCCATGACCACCGGCACTCGAGGCGGACACCTTACCTCGACACTGAACACAGGAGTCTGATCTCACTACCCAGAGATCAGGGGAATTTTTACCAGAAAATTCACATAAAAAAATCATGGTCTCCACCACAATTTGAACCCATGACCTCCGGCACTCGAGGCGGACACCTTACCCCAAGACCACTGAGCCCCCTATGTGTAGACATTAGAAAAGAAATTAATAATTATTTGTACAGTCCATATGGAAAAACATATGGATGGACGAGTGTACAATGAAATTTGTATGCTTTGCCGAAGAGGTGATTAAAATAGTCATTCAAAATAAGTAAAAGTGGAAAAAGATGGACACACAGAAGAAACAAATGATTTCTTATACCTTGAAAGAGAAACATGAAGAGTGGCTTGCAACTGTAGTAATTGAGGAGCAGAATTTTTAGTAAATACTAAATACAAATACTAATGAAAAGCTCCTACTTTAAACTTACTTCTTATGAGGCTGTAACTTGTACAGCCAAGCTGGGCACACAAAAGTGATTAGTAAGACAACAAGTGTGTACAGTACAGCTCCAACCACTGTCTTTGAGATGAGACATACAACACACAGACATGTCATTATGAGACCCAGCATTACATTAGCTGGCTGACTCCAGATCTGTTGAAAGATATTTTGGTTGATTAGCTTGATCGTATGAGATGTTTGGTCTTAGCATAAAACATCTAGGTACGGTTTTTTTCTTGTGGTTTTACTGTTCTTCTGTAACTTGTTAAGTTCGAGTCATGATGAACATTCCATTCTTGGAAGATCTTTGCTGAGGGTCTGATTAGTGTAGTGGTAGAGCACTTGCTTTCATGGAAAAAGAACAGGTTTTTTTATTCGGTTTTTTTAAATTTGGCTTATTTCTCTGTTCTCCCAAGGTGCTGTGCGTTGCACTATGTTTTCATTTTGCGCCTGTCGACCCAGTGCATCCAACTTTGGCATGCATTTTATGTAAGGGCCTGCTTCCTCCATCATTTTCTAAGGGTTTGCTTCCCTGGGGTAATGGCCAGTGCTGTGTAGGGATCTTCTTCTTTTTCTTCTTCATTCGTTCTCAATCTCCTACTACCAAACCCTGAAAAGGCTTTTAAGTAGCAGAATGTAGTCCAGAGAACGGAATGCGTTGTCGTAGTTTACAGCTTGGCTGCGATATTTGCACCTTTCGGTCCAACACATCAGACTTCAGCAAGCATTTTTTCAGTACTGGGTTAGCATTCCCTCTTCGATCCCTTCTCCTTACCCAGTCTGCCCTGCTGCAGCCTGTTATTCAGGATCACCGTGTGGAGGTGTAGAAGGGTCTTGGCAGCTATGGTTCGCTGGCCCTGACGCTAGCAGTCAGCTATGGATCGCTGACCACTGCAGCTCATGCGCTGCTCAGCATCTTGATCCCTGTGAAGGGATCTAACCCAACACCTTCGAGTTGTGAGCCGTGTCACTTAACCACTAGCCCACACTGTCCCTTGTAGAGGGTCCAACTGCCATTAACAGCATGCTCCAGTTGAACTAAATGTAAATGGATACCTGGCTTAACTGTTAAGGAAGGAAAGGCAGTGAGGAAGGGAACTGGCTATCCCACCTTATAAACAAGCTGTGGTCTTGTACATTGAAGTCTCTAACACTTCATCTACAACAGCAGTATCTGCCATTTGACTACCTTTACTTTCTGGTTTTAGTCTCACAGGAAAGAAAGCAGAGTTGCATATTGTTAAATATATTTGATTCAAGGAGAAGACCTCTCTCTAAAAATTTGTAGGCCTATGTTACTGTGCTCTGCTTCTTTGCTTCCAGGCATAAGTCTCCCAACTCTTTCCCCTCCCCCTCCTCAGTCGTCTAGCCATTGCTAGGTTCCTGATGCCCTAGAGTTTAAGTGCTGGTTACTTAGAATGTTAACCCACATGAGATGAAGAAATGTCCTGACCTCCTGATGTACACAATCTGTTTTCAGGATGCACCCCAAGAAGGTTCATGAGTTCTTTAGCATCCCATGAATGATATTAAATTAGATCATTCCAAAAAGATATCAACATGTACAGGTTTTCTATAGTGTGTACTGGTTTATCAAATTTTTTCCAATATACCATTCTGTAGAGTTTTATTATTACAAATATCAAAATATACTTTTATTGAGAAAGCCAACATTTGTCTGCATTTGTTTTACTTAGGTTCCATACCTTGCAGCCATTTACCATAGTCAGAATAACTCAATTGTTATGGTGTTAGCCCTTGTCTAGAAGTTTCTCATCTGCCAAAGTATGAATCTGAAGTGAGGGAAGCTCTCCGAAACTGCTGCTCTTCTTCATCAAATCTCTCAATTTATTGTGCTGATTTCTTGACCCAGTAAATGTACAAATTTACATTTTCTATGGAATCATTTCCTAGCCACACTATTTCTTGTGGTCAAAAAGTCTTCAGTATTCCAATTAATTTGTAGATCAGCCGTCACGCTTGCCATGTTGAACTCATTTAGGCATTTCTCAGATTCTCTGATGGTGTGACTGAAGATGCCCATCTCATCAGCAAACCTTACGGGGGTGAATATGTTCCCATCTATGTTGATGTCTTTATCCTCTCATACTGTAATACTAGTATATGTTCTAATGATATCTGGTCTCAAACTATACCATTTGTATATGATCTGGTGACATCTACTTTAATATACAAAGTGACACTTAGTGGCATGGAAGTTTCTGGATGCATACCTTGATATCTCAAATATTCAAACAAGGAGCAATTTCAAAATAGTATATTTTATAAAAACTTCCAAGCTAATAACTACTGATATTATGGTTAAGATTGGTTTGTAGCAGAATCAGTAGGTAATTTATATCATCTATCATTGCACAGAAAGTGTGCACATATTTGCAATAGTCCAATAATCATTAAATTACCTTCAAATTTCTTCTGAACAATGGCCACAGGGCAAACAGTTCAAAGGAGGTGGTAACTGTAGTAAAAGCATGCCACGGAGTGTGTAATCTTGAAGCCAAGCACACTGATGCAAAAATGGCTGCATTCAAGGACAAAGCACCTGGCACACTGAGAAAAATGGATGCACAAAAAAGGCTATAAATATAAAATGTTTATAATGAACATAAACAATAAGCAGCTGATTCTATATTTAAATATTTGTGGATATTGTGAAAAGATGCCGCCAAGAAGGACCTTGAATACCATTACAACTTCATAGAGGAGGGTCTAGTGCGCAACGACATGAGAGTGACACACCGTGCAATAAAGGCTCTCAGCTCCGATCCCTCCCAACATCTCTCCGGCACCTCCCAATGCCTGAATAAGTCTGATAGACCCCCCTGCACCTCAAGAGAGGAAATAGCTAGCAGGTGGGTCAAACATTACAGCGTAGCCTTGAATCACCCTCCCGTCATCTCTTTTCCAGATCTACTCTGTGAGTCCCTCACAACAACTCCTGGCGCTGGTACCAGCCCTAACGCCCCTACCATTGTTGAGGTAAAGGCAACAGTAGAAAAACTGAAAGACGGCAAAGCCGTGGGCACCAACAATATTCCCTGAGCTTTTAAAATACGCCTTGGACCCGATGACCACCACCCTGGACCCGATGACCACCACCCTAGACCCGATGACCACCACTCTGGACCTGATGACCACCATCCTGCACCAGCTCTTCACAACGGTGTGGAGCACTGGCCAAGTGTCTGCGGCATGGTGCGATGAAATAATAATTTCCCTGTTTAAGGGAAAGGGCTCCCATGTAGAATACGGCAATTACTGGCCTATTACCCTACTGTCCGTCTCTGGCAAGGTCTTTGCACATCTGCTCCTCTCCAGACTGTAGCCCCTGTTAAGGAGACATCATCACCCCCAAGTTTCGACAAATACACTTCATATAGTGGGTACAATTACATTGTACATGGTACAAATATGCTTTATATGGTGGGTACAAATACATTTTACATTAGTACAGATACATTTTATATGGTAGGTACAAATATATTTTACATTAGTACAGATATATTTTACGTGGTTACATACACATTTACATGGGTACAAAGGACTTTCTGCAAATAATATTCATAAGGAAATGATTCTTGTTTTCAGTGAGAAGTGTTTGTCACATAATGCGGTGCATAACTGAGTCAATAATTTGTCTCAGTCACAAAACATTATGCTGATCAAACCGACCTAGTTGTCCAGATTAGATTGAAGCAGAAGCATATGTAGGCGGGTGGTGGTGATGATTCAAGCTGACTTAACAATAGACAATGTAGCAGCTGCAGAAATGTGTTTGCATCTTCTCCTTTGCCTGCCTCTGTTCCACTTATCAGGTACCATATTCTCAAGTTTTTCTTTTCCTAGACCATTGTGGCATTTAATGTTGGCCAAAGTATTTCAGTTTCTTGGATGTAATGTTGTTTACTAGCCAAATTTGTTCTATATCCAGCTCCTTTAGGATTTCTGTGTTCTTTCTTACTCCCAATGATATTTTGAGTACTTTCCTGTAGCATTTTAGCTTGAAGGATTCCATTCTCTTTCTTAGTCCTTGTCCATGTCACACTGGGGAAAAATGCAAGTCCTCATGATCATTATTTTTTTCATTTTTTTTAGTGTTCTGCCACAGGTTATTCATTTTAGTTAACCTCTCCAGTGTCGTAGCATGCTTCTTCTTTCTTCATTTTGGCGATTTGCCTATAATAAAGCTGAGATATTCAAAACTTGTGATGTTCGTAACTGCTATGCTAAAAGCATAAAACTATCAATCAGGAAATAACTAGCAGAAGAGACTTAATGAAAAAGAATAGTAGGGGGTCAGGAAGAACATCAACAATATGAGGAAAGCAAAACACAACAAAATAACAGCAATGTTAAAATGTAGCAAGATAAACAATCTGAGATAATGCAGTAAGGTAAATCTAGTCCTATAGCAGATACTACTGTCAGGGATAAAGTGTTAAAAGACTTTAAGAGGCAACAGCTTGTTTATGAGGGAAGAAGATCAGTTCCTTTCCTCATTGCTATTCCTTCCATAACAGTAACTCAAAAACCCATTTACAGCTGGGTCAATGATGGCAAGCTAGTTATGAGAGATGAACTATGTACCTTAGCCGTGAAAAGCAAGTGCTCTACTATTACGCAAATCAGACGCTCTGATAAACAGTGTCAAATATAAAAAATGACATACAAAAAGTAAACAAATGATACAGTGATATACAAAAGAACCATAAATCATTGAAACAGTGAAATTGAGATAGTAATTTTTACCAAGTCAGTTTTAGAGAGACAGTAACACAGACACACAGTCAAGCAATAGCCTGTGCTGGCCTAAGCAAAAACTGACCTGTCCTTATTTGATTGGTAGTTATAAAATAACAGATTTGCTAGTAGCATGACAGTGGTCATTGCATAAATAGTGTCTGTACTGATGGTCTCTGTAAGTGAAACCAAAACTGGAGAGAGGGCAGCACTGAATCCTTGAAATAGCAAACAGGTCTTCATGTGTTGAAAAACTGCAATTGATCAAGAAGAAACTATTCTCTAAATTATACTGGATAAAAATGTCTTGCATAATGTGGCAAATAAAATTGTTTTTATAATGTTCATTCTAAAGATTATTTCTCCTCTTCCAAATCTTGTAAGTCAAGTCTTCTTTCTTCTTCTTCCAATATTTGTCCTGAAAAGGATGTTGTGGCGTAGTTTACAGCGAGGCTGCGCTTTCTGTGCCTTTCGATAAACACATCCAATTTCAGCTGACTTTTTTTGGTACCAGGTTAGCCTTTCCATTGTGATCCCTATTCTGTTAGTCAGACTACACTAGTGCAGCTTTTTCCATATCCACCGTTTGGAGTCGGAATAGGGTCTTGGTCAGGTGTGGTTTACTAACCCTGATGCAAGCAGACAGCTATGAGTCGCTGGCTGCTGTCAGCTCATTCACTGCTGCATCTTCAGCCCTTAAGTCTAGTCTTATTCAATAAGCCCCTATTGTCTGACATGTTCTACTTTTGATTTCAATTTGTTATTTTCTACATTATACATCAAAACACAGTGCATATTTAGAGTGGGTTATGTCTTATTTGTATATTTCATTCTATCTTCAGTCCACTTGTGTCGTTAAACACCGTGGGGAGGTGTGAACTCCTTTTGTTTCATATTTTTTGTCAGGTGAAAATCTGCTGGTGACTTGTCAGGTCAATCCCAGTATCTGTTAGGTTGGTAGCCCTTGAAATATACAATCACTTATTTTTTATATGTAGAGGTGGAAGCATAAATTAGTGCTAGGTGGACCCACAGCCTGTCAGGTGCCATCTATGCCACTCCACTAACAACATAACAAAGACCTGATGTTATAGCCCCACATTCCCCTTTTTTGCGACATATGTGGGGGGCGGGGGGGATAATAATCCCTAAAATATTTTTAGTCGATTTTAAACTTGAGTAATTTTGCCGGTCAGGCTGTTAAGTTTACTCTTTTCTATTTCCAACTGCCAAGGAAATTTTAATGTGCGCACCACTGCACACAGGTGTCTGGTCTCACAACTCAGAGATCAGGAGAATTTTTTACCGGATGATTGTGAAAAACACCTGGTCTCCTCCTTGATTTGAACCCATGACCTCCAGCACCTGAGGCAAACACCTTACCTCGAGACCACTGTGACCCCGTAGGTTTCATCTTTTGTTCTAATTATCAAAAGCAGATGCTCCGATGCTTTTTTTTAACATTGACTGATTTCATGAGTCCTGCATAATTTTGGACCGCATCACTAAGGTTCATTAATAAGTGTGTCATATTTTTCATAATAATAAGAAATTTTGTATGAAATAGGAATTTGTAAACATCCCATCAACTTACAGTTCATAAACCATGTTATAGTGAATAGTATATTCTGTTAGCATTATTGTGTTAACATATTGTAGCTGATCTTCTCTTTGTTTATGAAGGATGAACATGGTGCACAATTTTTTATCATTACACTACAGTGTCGTCCAAATACTCGTAGTGTTTCAACAATTCATGAATATTTGCATTTAAGTGTTGATGAGCCTACACGGATAACTCATTCATCTTCTGGTAATTTTAGTACGTACATAGTTCAAAGGCCATCTTTGATTCTTGACATTTCAATATCATCATGTTGCACAGGTAACCAAAGACTGTAAGCAAAGACATCAGTATCCAGAATGCTTGTGGTGAGACTGACTGATCTTCCATATAGAAGAACATTGTGATGAACAGGGAAACACTGGATTATAAAATTAATAATTTTGATTTTGTGAGATAAAAATATATAGTAAAACATCTTAAAGTCATAAGCATATAAATGCATTTGCAAAGACACACATATACACAGTTATGAGGAAAGACTCGGGAAAAACCGGCCTACAGTGTCTGGAAGAGAGAAGAATTTGTGGTGACTTAATACAGGTTTATAAGATGATCAGAGGAATCAATAAATTAGACTATAACAAGTTTTCTAAAATCCAGCCACCCACAATAACAAGAGGGCATAGCTACAAGCTGACTAAAGATAGGTCCAGATTAGATATTAGGAAATAATTTTTTAGCCAGAGAGTGGTGTCTGCTTGGAATGCATTGCCAGGGGAGGTAGTGGAGGCAGGGACAATTAATGCATTTAAGAATAAACTGGATGCGCATAGCTTTTAGAGCAAAGTGATGTAAATGTAACTGGTTGTATACAGACTCTGCAGGGTCTTCTAAACCAGTATAAAGACGTTAAGTTACACACACATTCATATGTAGTCATAAACAGACCCATATATACTCACAAACCCACACATATACGCAGACATACACACAATTTTACATGAGAGAGAGAAAGAGAGAGGAGGAAGGGATTATATAAGCTACTCAAATGACAGTACCTGGTAATCTGTTGGGTTATGCATGCTGATTCGATGACGAGAGTTTTATAATCATAAGATCGAACAAATACTGGGGAAATAACAATTCAGGTTCAATATGAAATCAATGTTTGTTATACAAATACTATTAATAACAACAAAAACACAAACCTTTATTCAGGTCACATTTGGATTTGTGTGAATTATCGAACATCTTCTTTGGAGGTTGTTCTAAAAAGGACATTTGTGTTGCTGTGTCGTAGTTTACAGCGATATCTGCACTTTTCGGCCCGACACATCCGATTTCAGTACTGCATTTTTGGGACCTTCCTTGATCCCTAATCTCTTAGCCAGGCTACATGGTTGTAGTCTGTGTACAGGGCCGCCACTTGAAGGAGGAATAGGGTCTTGGTCAGTTATGGGTGACTAACCCTGATGCATCCAGCTATCTGTGAGTCACTGGCTGCTGTCAGCTCATTCATCACTACATCTTCGGTTCCATTCTGAGACATGATATTAGAGAACATAGAATAGAGCCACTAAGCCCTACTTTATTGTTCCTGACAGGAAACCAAAAACAGTTGTTGATAGAGCTAGTAAAATGATCATTTTTTATGGATCTAAAAATCAAAAGCAACTAGAGCTGAGAAAGTCACACAAAAACTAGATAAGTTTATATATAAGCAGTTTATCGGACGGGACTATATAATTAAGAATGTTCTTAGGTCACTTAAATGATAAGAATGTACATTGTTGGAAGCAAACTTACAGATATCGAGTACATGAACGATGTGGATTGGTGACAAACACTTCACAAATTTAAATCTTGATAAACTTGTGAAGAGCAATAACAAACTACAAAAGTACATCATTTACCGGAGCAGAAAATTCCCACTGTCCGTGAAGAACCAATGAAAAGCTTTGGCAAGATATTTGATGACTCACTAAGAGACATGAAGGCAGTGCAGCAAATAAGAGAAATGGCAGATAAAGGACTATAACTCAGCTCCTCTTTTCAGATTTGAAGGTTGATCTGGAGATGTACCTCTGATTTAGTAATCAGAGTCACATCATCGTCAAATGCCCTACCCAATTAACAGACTGGTTTCATCTTCCAATACCCCATTGAGTACTTTTTCGTCCTCTTCTTTACAAGCTTTGATGACATCATCCATGAGAAGTATGAAGAGGTATGGTGATGTAATGTCGCCCTGTCTTATGCCACCTTTTATTTTCTCCAGTGCTGCATTCAGCTCCTCCATTGTGATGTTTTCCCTGCCATTAATTTCTTCCTCTGCAGTTGAGCCTGTCATACCTGGAACTTGGTTTTTTTCTGCACAGAGAAGCTTCATTAACTCCTTCAGAGTGGTAAGAAAAGCATTGTGTTTGTCTTTTACAAATTTCTTTGGTACTCTCTTTCCTTCCGCATATTCTTTAGGGTCCTGTAAAACAGCTTCTGGTTTTATCCAGAATTCTTTCTCCAAAGCCCTCCCAGGATTTTTGTTATGCTGTTAGCATTGTTTCCTTTCCATGTTATTAAAGTTACTTATTCTTTGTACTTCTTTGTTTGTCCTGCTGTACTCCTAGCATCCAAGTATTGGGTCCAAGCCTTTTTGTTTTCTCCTATTATCCTTTTCACTTCTTCTGTCCACTATGGTTAATTTTTCTCTACCTCCCTGTTCTTATTTCACCACATGCCTATGCATTAGCTACTTTAAGGATCTCTTTGAATTTTAGCCAGATGGTTTTCAAATCCCCTTTTAATTCCTCTTTACCTCCTATTGCTGTCTTTATAAGCCCCTAGTATCTCCTCTTAACATCTGGCTCTCTTAGTTTGTAAGTCTTAATTATCTTTTCTCCCCTTGTGTTGTTTAGTTTCTTGCATGGTGTTGCCTTGATAAGGTAGTTTTTTTCAGTTACTTTCATTATTTTCTCTAGCTAGTGTTCGCTTCCTGTCTCTGGTCCTCTGAACACTTGCATACCTCATGTACTTAAAATGCACTTTTCCTCACTATCGTAAATTAAACTGGTTGTATACAGACTTTGCAGTCTTCTAAACCAGGATAAAGATGTTAAGTTAAGATCAGTTATGGATTTGTCATTTCTTGATGATTCACATATTATCTAGGCATGAATACACTTGTATGGAACATTGTGTTTGTGATAATATGGTTTTGTTCTCTTCTAAATCATAATAGTCATATCTATTGTCATTTAGGACATCTTTGTCTTATTACCAATCACTCTACCCTATCTGGAATAGTTGTTTTCAACCCTGGCATTAAGTCTCCCAGGAAAAGTATTTCATTTTGACAATCACCAACGGTCTTTTAAAGAAGCTAAAAGATTTCTTTAACATCAGTTCTATCATTTTGATTTGATGCATATACAATGACTATCTCAATTTTACTGTAATTTTATTGTAAGCTAAGTACCAGCTGTAATTCTGAAACGAATTTCCATCCTTTGATGTTTCTTCATTTGGTTCCTGTCAACAATACAGTCCATCCTCGCCCTAGCTCTTTCTGCTGTTGGTACTCTGTTGGAGAGAAGTATGTTTCCATCATAGTTCAGGTAACCCTGTCCCCTTGTCTTTTTTTCTGTTAGCACATAAGGATGTTCAATTTTGATCTCATCTCTTTCAACAGTTCCTCTTTCTTCCTGTTTATGCTTCTTATATTTTCAAGTTCTGTAAATAGTGGTCCTTAGTCTCGCCAGTTCATCGTTATTAAGATCAGTTCAGTTTTCTCTGTTCCTTCTTGTAATCATTTTTTAAGAAAAACTGATGTTTAACATGTTGTCTTTGCATGGGGAAGGGGCTGCCTTTTTATGGCCTCCATGTCTGAGCTTGTCTTTGTCCACGACTGCTTATATAATATTCACAGCTAGCCTCCAAAATAGGGGGTCATTCAGCAATCCACAAACTTACTGATGCGCCTGGTAGAAGAGTAGGCTCCTTCCCCAGTACTATCAGATTTTACTGCAAGGAATTCAAGCGTGCGCTACCCTTTCAAGTCAGTAGTAGAAGAATAGTAGTTGTCCATCATCAGCAAAGATGGCAACACCGTCAGATCAGACATATACCGTGAGATGTGTTCTCATGTGATTGTAAAATTCAATCCTGGTACAGCAGATTCTGCCCCACTTGGAACACATACGTGAAGAGTCAGCTGTGAAGTCATTATACATTCTGTTCTTTCGGCCGGCTCACTTTTTCTGAACCTCTGGGATGATGTTTCACTCTACGATTTGAACACCTTGTGTGATGCAAACATGCCAGGTAACAGTTCTGTGCAAGCATCTCCCAGGAGGTGGCATCAATTGAAGCTTTTCAGATATATTTTTAAGGAGTTTATGTGGCGTTTCGTCTGTCCCCCTGATGAGTGTTTGCCAAAGTTATATTGATATTCTTATTATACTCATATTCATATTAACAAGATGGAAGGCATATCTGCCATATCAGAATGAGAAACTATTCATCTCTACTGCACTTTTAAGACCTGAAATGGCATCCTGTTGTTTTTGTTTTTCTATTATCTATATTCCTGCTTTTGCTGAATTTGATGCAAAATTAATTTACTTGACTTGCGGTACGCCATGACACGGGGTCGTCGTAAGCTGTAGGCATAATATAACTAAGCTTGGTAGTTACAGGTTAGTCTGGTTGGTTAGGCTTGGTTGACCCTAATCACCTAATGACTATGACTAAGAGTAAGACTAATGACTACTAGTACTAGTTACTTACTTACTAGTACTAATGTCTTGGTTTGGTAACTAGAAAAAAAAGTCAAAGTCCAAGCTCAAGTATAATACAGTAAATTATTATAATATATGTAGTTTATGCAAATAGAGTACACCAACAATTTTTTTTGAGCTCCTTCAAGAATGACGCATCCACATAATTGTCGACAAAATCTTGCTTCTCATATAGAATCTTCCGCCATGGTGTTGTGTCAGCCATCATATATTATGTTGTAAAATGTATTTTGTTTACATAGCTCTCTTATTCAGGAAAATAGAGTATTTCATCTACCGTAAAACACCACACCATTGTATGTTTGAAATGAGTGTGCTTTAATTTCGGCGTTTGTCCAGAACATGTGTGGGCGGACATTTTGAATCTCAACTAGTCACTTTCTGCAAAAAAGTGCAGAGGTATTTGATTTGATATAAAATGTATTGTTAGTAAGTCTATAAAAACACATATAAGTAATGGCTCAGTGATCACCCCAGACCACAAACAAAACGATACTACAATAGTGACAATACACGCACAGTGACAAAATAACCAATATTGCCGTGGTTAGTAAGTTAGTGAGTACAGTACACTGAGAGTACAGTAATGAGTAAGTAGTAAGTCAGTAAGTAATTTAAATGTATTACTAGTAATATTAGTAAGTTACGTTACACGCTAACACGGTTACAGTTAGTTAATACGTTTAAGTAACTTAACTTCTTAATAAGTTCATTTAATGTTTTTAAACTGGTTTATAACTAAGGATACTCACCAGTCTGTAACTGTAGACAACCAGTCACATTTGCTGCAAATTTTGCATTATCCTGCTTTAAAGCTGTGTTGTATGTACATCCAATCAGACCAATCTATTATTAACTGTTTCTGCCTCCACCACCTCCTGGGGTAATGAATGCATTTCTGGATTCCACCAAGTACCAAGCATTCAGTTTCACCACTCTAAAAACGAATTTTCTGTTTCTAAGAATTGACGTCACTGTCGTCACTGCACTCCGGGCTCGAGCCCCGGTACATTTATCTATGTTAAACTCCATTTGCCATTTCACAGACCAGTCTTGAATTTTATCTAAATCCTACCTCAATATATCCTCTGTTATAGATGAGACACTCCTACATAGTTTTGTGTCATCTGCACATTTTTAAATCATGGATCCTATAATATAGATATCTATATCCAAATCATTTATATATATCAAGAACAATATTGGGGATCAAAACACTGAGCAGCGCATGAGCTGCAGCAGTCAGCGACCCATAGCTGACTGCTAGCGCCAGGGCCAGCAAACCAGAGCTGCCAAGGCCCTTCTACACCTCCACACGGTGATCCTGGATAACAGGCTGCAGCAGGGCAGACTGGCTAAGGAGGAGGGATCAAAGAGGGAATGCTAACCCGGTACTCAAAAAATGCTTACTGAAGTTGGATGTGTTGGGCCGAAAGGTGCAAATATCGCAGTCAAGTTGTAAAGTATGACACAACACATTCCGTTCTCAGGACTACATTCTACTACTTAGGCCCGTGTCAGGGTTTGGTAGCGGGTGATTGAGAACAATGAAGCCAAGCCAAGAACAATATTGGTCTCAAAACCAAGCCTGTGGCACTCGACTTTTTACTTCACACCACTCAGAGTACTCCTTTTTTATGCCCCTCTCTGCCTTCTTCCTGTTAACCAACTTTCAACCCATTCGGTAACCTCCCCACCTATTCCATGTGATTTTAACTTTTTAAATAATCTATGATGATTTACTCTATCAAAAGCCTTTGCAAAATCTAGATAAATAACATCCACTGGTCTCCCCTTATCTATCATTTTAGTAACCTACTCCATGAACTCCAATAGATTTGTTAAGCATGATATCCCTCTAGTAAACTTGTGCTGACTATTTCTGATTAGATTAAACTTGTCAAGATGCATTACAATGTTTTCTTTGATTATTGATTCTAACAATTTACAGACTATGCTCATTAAACTTACCAGTCTATAATTAGCTGAATCTGATTTCTTTCCATTTTTGAATAAGGGAATCACTCCTGCATCTTTCCAGTCTCTTGGAACAATCCCTTTTGCAAGTGATTAAGAACATAATATAGCCAATGGTTTTGCTAGTTCGTCTCTAATTTCAAATAGCATTTTTGGATGAATACTATCTTGACCTGGACATGTATCCACTTTCAACCCATCCAATTTTTAAAAAACCATTTGCTCCGTAATGCAGAATGATTTTAATCCCACTATATCCATTTCACATTTGAAAATATGTATAGGCTCTAGTATCTTGGAGCAGTCTTCTTTTGTGTAGACTCTGCCAAAGTATTGATTTAGTAGATTAGCTGTCTCCCTATTTTCTCTTATTATTTTACCTGTGCTATCTATGAGAGGGCCTACCTTGTCTTTTGTTCTTTGTTTATTTCTAACATAAGAAAAGAAGCTTTTACTATCGGTCTTGATCCTACGAGCAAGTATTTTAAAAAAAATCTATTTGTGCTGCTTTATTCACTTTCTGAGCTATGTTCTTACTTACTTACTTAGTCGCTCCTCTTCTACTGTGAGGTGTAGAGGTTTGCCAAAGAGAATGCCACACTGCTCTATCCGCCATCTTTTTCTTTGCCTCTTTCCAATCCAGCCCTCTATCACTTAAGGACTGTCGTATGTTGTCTTCCCAACGTACTTTGGGACGTCCTCAGGGTCTGCGTCCTTGACTTTTTATTTCCCATGACCGCTTTGGTATCCGATCTTCTTCCATTCTACAGACATGGCCAAACCACTGTAGTTGGGACTGCTCCACTCGTGTCTGCAGGGGTTGAATTTCAAGATTGCTACGTATTGTCTGGTTACGGATCTTGTCCCTTTTCGTCACCTGAACCGACTTTCTTAGGTACCTCATTTCTGAAGTTTGTAATTGCCTTTCTTGGGCTGTAGTCGTTGCCCATGACTCACATCCATATGTCAGGACATGCACATAGGTCGAGCGGTATACATCCATCTTTGTTTTCCTGCTTATTTCTCTTCTACTGAGGAAACCTCTGTTTTTTGCGTGGAAAAGTCTACCTGCTGCTGCTCTTCGTGCAGTTAACTCCTCTTTGATTCCTCCCCTGCTGTCTATTACCACTCCTAGATATTTAAAGTTGCTGACCCGCTCCAGTGTTCATGTTCCCAGGGTTATCTGATGTCTCTTTTCATCTCTGGCGATCACCATTGTTTTTGTTTTGGAGTTGCTGATGTGCATTCCTCTCTTCTTTAACTCTTCTTCCCAGACCTGCAAGTTGATCTGGAGATGTGCTTCGGTTTTCGTAATCAGGGCCACATCATCTGCAAATGCTAGTTCCGATATATAACTTTGTCTCATCTTCCAGTACCCTACATCATACTTTTTTGTCCGTTCCTTGCAGGCTTTGATGACTTCATCAATGAGGAGTATGAAAAGGTACGGTGATAGAATGTCCCCCTGTCTTACTCCGCTAGTGGTCTTGAACTCTCCTGACTTTTGATTTGATGTCCGCACATAATTTCTGCATGTTTTATAGAAACTCTGTATGGCAGAGATCAGGGGTCCTGGGATGTTCTTCCTTGTCAGGCACTCCCAGAGTTTGTCCCAAGGAACTTTATCAAATGCTTTCTCCAAATCCAAAAAGCTGAGATGCATCTCTTTATCATATTCAAGAGCCTTTTCACTTAGCTGTCTGAGTGTAAAGATAAGGTCTTGAGTACTTCTGTTTGCCCTAAATCCACATTGAGTTTCATCCATATTTGGCTCTGCTAGACCTCTTAATCGCCGTTCTAGAATCATAGAGTAGACTTTCCCGGGGACACTGAGAAGGGAAATACCTCTGTGATTTTCACATTGTCGATTGTCACCCTTTTTAAATATTGGTATTATTATTGCAACCTCCCAGTCTCTTGGTATCTTCTTGTGGCGCCAAGCTGCCTTGAGAATCTTCATGAATAGTATCTGTCCTGCCGCTCCCATGTATTTAACCATTTCTGGTGTTATACCACCATGTCCTGCTTTACCAATCTTAATTTTCTCCAATGCTGCCACTAGCTCTTCCATTGTGATATTATCGTTTTCGTCCATGGCTCCCTCTTCTTGAATTGGGACTGTTACTTCCAGAGCTTGGTTGTCCTCCACTCCAAGGAGATCTGAGAAATATTCTTTCCATCTGTTCATTACCTCTTCTGGGGCGGTGAACAGCGCACCTTGTTTATCTTTAACAAATTTCAGGGGGCAGCTGAACACTCTAGCATCCTTTACATACTTGAAATCAGTTTTCCTCACTATTGCATAGTCAATTATGGATCTTTCATTTCTTGCCGGCTCGCATCTTGTGTAGGCATGGATATGCTTGTGTGGAAACCTTGTATTTGTAATGACAAGGTTTTGTTCTCTGCAGAATCTCAGCAGTCGTTTTCCATTGTCATTTAAGACATCTTCTCCATATCTACAGATCACTCCATCCCATCTAGAATAGTCGTTTCCAACTCTTGCGTTGAAGTCTCCAAGGAGAAGTATTTCATTATGGCAATCGTCAATGGTCCTTTGAAGGAGCTCATAAAATTCATCTTTTATGTCAGTGCTCTCATCTTCGTTAGGTGCATACACAGTGACGATATCATTTGACTATCCTCCTCTTGTAGACTTAGAACCATCAGTCGTTCTGAAATGAATTTCCATCCTTTAATGTTTGCTTTGTTGTTACTGTTCACTATACAGCCAACCCCTGCCCTCGCTCGTTCACTCGTGGGAACTCCGCTGTAGTATAGCATGTTGCCGTCATGGTCCAGAACGCCCTGTCCCTTTTTCTTTGTTTCTGTAAGTGCCAGGACTGTCAATTTTGCTCTCTTCATCTCCTCCATTAGTTCATGTTCTTTTTCGTTTATACTTCGTACATTCCTTGTTCCGTAAATCGTGGTCCTTATTTCTTGCCTGTTCGTCGCCATTAAGGTGAGTTCAGTTTTCTCTATGTTTTTCTGTATGACTTGTAATCGTTTTTTAAACAAATAGGTGATTAGCCTGTTGTGTCTTTGCATGGTGGAGGTACTGCCTCCTTATAGCCTCCACGGCTGCTTATTTATTCGCAGCTAACCTCCAAATTAGGAGGCCTTTCAGCAATCCGCAAGCCTGCTGACGCGCCTGGTAGGAGGTAGGTTCCTCCCCCAGGTGAGCTATGTTCTGCTTGTCCAAATATTTTAAATGTTTCTTTTGATTTACCTGCCTTTATACATTTTGTCCATGCTTTATTTTTATCTCTTCTACATCTAGTTATCCACTTTTTATGCGTGGTGTTTATCTCCCTACATGGATCTTCCATGTTGAGATTGAAAAAGGAGTGGAGTGTACCTTCGGCTTCGAAAAGAAACAAGAAAGAAAGTCAACTTTTAGCGAACAAAACAAATTCGAGATGATCGAATGCCAGTTACAGTAGACTAGTCTAGTATAGTAGATGTTAATAGTCTGTACTTACAGTGTTAACTTAATGTTAACTCTCTTTTACTCTTTCACTTTGGCTTCAGAATCATTTTGTACTGTATGCAGACTATGCTGGAATTGTTGTTTGTTAGATTTTAGACAGTTTTAGTGTTCAGTGTACCTCCACTATAAACTGTGATTTATTTCAATGAACGTGCACATTTTGTATATCAATATGAAGCGTAGAGGACAGAAAAATATAATTTGACAATTTGTAGACCCTATAAGATGTCCTGTGTTTTAAAAAAATGTTTAGACTCATAGATCTATGAAATTTTTGTAGATAACAAATTATTAATGTTAAAACACAATAGAAAATTACAGTATTAGTATACTTATGCTATACTTACTATAGAGTATAGTCAAAATATTAACTTATTTATATCTATAACTTATCGAGGTCCAATTAATGTAGTTTTTAAAATTGGTATATTAGCCTCAGATCATCACCAGGTTCCATGTCATAAATGAAAATATTAACTCAACTTACCAAAGAATATTGGCAATTAACATGTTTATTTAATTATTTTACCTGCACTTGAGTGTAGTGTGCATATGTTAAAACAGGTTATATTGACCAGGTTAAAGCAACCAGAAAACTATCCCTCATGAAGAAGCTGGCCGGATAAAGCTGGGGTGCAAATAGCAACATCCTCAAAAATGTATACACTGGCACAGTCAGGCCAGTACTTGAATACGGCATGACAGCCTGGACCACAGCATAAAAAACAAACATGGAACTCCTAACCAAAATTCAGGCTTAAGGATAATAACAGGAGGAATGAAGACTACACCAATCCAGAAAATGGAAACATATACAAATATAAGACCACTAAATACTAGACGAGAGGAAAGAGTGCTGACACATAGTGAAAAGATGCTATGCATGCCTGATCATCCCATACATATCAAACTAAAACACCCAGTTAAAATAGGCTAAAGAGAACCAGCTTCATTCATATATCAAACCATCTACACCAAAAATATGGAGAACTAATTCCCAACCAACCTACAGAAATAGAAATGCTTAGTAACTATGAAGAGCCAAGCTGCAACATAAACAGCATCGAAATAAGTACAGAGATCCCAGGAATAAGAAGAAAAGACCAACACAGTGTCCACGAGTTGAAAATTTTAGCACAAATAATGATTGAGGAGAAATATAATACTAAGGAATGGACACAGGTGTACACAGATGGTTCAGCAGAAGGGGCAGGCCGAAACGGCGGTGGAGGCATATTCACAAGACACAAAAGATGAAATATAACAGAAGAGGCCCTCCCAACAGGAAAGTTGTCCACAAACCTTAGAGCAGAATCGATGGCCCTCCTGCTAGCACTGAGAATACTTCAAACAGAAAGGAAACCTGCTACAAAAATAGCTGTATTCACGGACTGCAGAGAACTATTAGAGACAATACAAAAAAGAAACAACGAACCACTATTATCAGAGCAGAACTGGGAAAACTCAAGAGATCCTCAACAATAGCGCTCCAGTGGCTACCCTCCCATTGCGGAATCACGGGAAACGAGAGCTGATGCTCTGGCAAAAGATGGCAGCAAAAAGGCACAATTTAATCACCGAGTACCATACAGAGAAATCAAGAACATCATCAGAAATCAGTATATACACCAATGGAGAGATGACAGAAACATAAACAGTACACCAGACCCAATTCGCTATCTCAAAAGAAATCAACAAACTACCTTATTTCGCCTGGGAACTGGACACTGCAGACTACTAGAACATCTATGCCGACTGAAGATCTCACACACCGATGAGTGCCCATGTGGAACAGGATGCCAGAACCATGAGCATATTCTACAAGAATGCCCAATCTATAGGGAAATGAGATGCCAGGCCTGGCCAGAGGGTGCGGAGCTGAGACAAAAGCTGTGGTGCAGCAGTTCCGACCTGGTGAAGACTACAGACTTCATCATGGCGACTGGCTTGCAGATATAGCATTACCAAAAGATCCTGAACGCATAGAAGAAGGACCAGGCTGGGGCAATGCCCCCTCATAAGCAGTGTAGCATTTCTTCTGTCTCCCTAATGAACACTTGTCTGTTCTGAGCTCACTATAAACAACTGCTTGGTGTATGCACTCATTGGGCATGCGAACAATGTCTCATCCATCTTCTCTGAGCTTTCTGCAGAAATGTTTGGATGCTCAGTGTTGGTCTTGCTAAGAATTTCAGAGTTGAGGACTATGTCCTGCCACCCGGATGACTGATTAATGCAGTGGTAGAGCACTCGCTTTTCATGGCAACGGTACGGGCTCAACTCTCGCTACCGGCAGCTCCTGTCAACCGAGTTGTGAATGGGTACCTGGCTGAATGCTAGGGGAGGGAAAAGACAGGGAGAAATGGAATTGACCATCCCACCTCTCAAAGCTGTAGCTTAGTACAATGAAGGCTCTAACACTTCATCTCTAACTGTAATATCTACTATGAGACTGGCTTTACCTTACCTGCCACCCTATCCTGAGAAGAATAGAGACAGCTCAAGTGAAAACGATTTAGTTGTTTGGTGTGTCTGCTATATACTGTCCATGTTTCGCAAGCATGCAAAGTGGTTAACACTACAGCATGATACACCTCGGTGGCGACACTGATGCATGGTAGCAAAACAGTATATTAATACCATTTTTGTGCTACCGATGTAAAACATGGGGACCCAGTGGTCTCGAAGTTGTGGGTTCAAATCACGGTGGAGACCGTGATTTTTTCATATGGATCATCTGGTAAATATTTCTCCTGATCTCTAAGTAGTGAGATCAGACAGTGGCGCGCACGTTAAAAATACTTTAGCAGTTGGAAATCGGAAAGAGTAGTCCTAACGCTGCTCTGGCAAAATTCAAGTTAAAAATCTACTCAAATTATTCTAGGGATATTCGCCCCATAAGGAATATGTTGCAAAAAGGGGACTGTGTGGCTATAACTTTAGGTCTTGGTTATGTGGTTAGCGGAGCGGCCTAGATGGCGCCTGACAGGCTGCGGTCTACCTTGCTCTAATTTACGCTTCCACCTCCACCAGTCTCAAAAATAGGCAATTGTATATTCCAGGGGCTAACAGATGCTGGGATTGACCTGGCAATTCACCAGTGGATTTTCACCTGCCAAAAAATATGAAACAAAGGAGGTCACGCCTCCACACAATGTCTAACAACATAAGTGGACTGAAGATAGATATATAGAATGTAAAACATGGTCTTTGTCGAGGTCAAATGAGAGGAAAATTACAGTGTATGAAATGTCTAAGACAAATGTCACCAGGAGAGATCAAATGAGAAATGTCAACATTAGAACTAATGTAAAAACTACTACATGTGCTGAATACATAACAAGACAGAAAATAAGATGGTTATGTCATTTTATGAGAATGCAACCTGATTGACTGCCCAGTAGAATGCCAGAATATTCGGCTACAGGATACAAGGAAGCCTACATGGCAGATGGATAGATAGCATAACTGAAGTCCTACAAAATAAACTTACAACAGCTGATGCAAAATACTTGGTACAAGTAGATGGAAAAGTAAGTAATTAAGCAAGCTTATTTGATTTGACTTGATGCTCAAGCAAGAAGACTGTGTAGTTCTTTTAGCTGTAAAGTGAAGAATATCATGATATTAATGTGCAGTTCTTGTTACAAGCTGATGGGTGAAGTGACAGCTCAGAGAGTGTGTGCTTAAGTTTTATATGGCTGAATAGAGCTGGCATTTTGATGTTTGAATTGATCTGTTTGCCATTTTTAAATAGAAAGATAAATATTTTGAACTCGCAAAAACATGTTATAATCGCAGTTGATGCTGTCATTGACCTTAGAGTTAGTCGTGCAGTTATCAGTGCCCTACATCTGCCACAGATTCATCTATTTATACTTCGTGAAACCTTAAAGAAGTTTGTATTTGTTAGTTGTGTCGGCTATCTGTTTTAATAGAATTCTGTAAGTGCTTAACAGTAGGTTGGATTTATTAGTTTCTTCTTCTTCGAACGCTGGTTACAGCTATATACGTTGCACTGTGTTACTTGTTAAGCCTGTGGCCTAGAACATCCGATTTCAACAGGCGTTTCTGTAGGGATGCCCTCCTTAGCCTTTGGCTGTCCCCAGCCTATCTGCAAGGCAGCAATTGTTTTTGGTCAGAGTTGTCTCTCTTAGGGAAGTTGTCTTGCAGGACTAACGAGTCTTCCCCACCCGTGTCTATAGGGTTTGGCAATGATATGATGGACTATGTACTAGTTTGTACTATCCCAGAAGAGAGGCAGTCCAGTGTGTCTGTATCCCAGGATCGTCACGTCCTGCCAGAAATGTAGCATGTGAGTGGGGTATCTCTTTGCTACCTTTATTCTCTCGGCTTCTCTGCAGTGATGGTACGCCTAGCATTCCCCGCCACCTGGGAGATTGTCACAATAGGGCAGAGGTGCAATGTCCGCTGGCCTGCATCTCTTCTGCGTCCATTGGGATGACTGATAGCAGACAGAGGTAGGGAACGAGGCAGGAGTGCATTTAACCAGGGGACAGGCCTGGTAATGGCACGGAGATGTTGTTCGCCTGGTGTGCGGACATATCTCATGATCAAGGGTTGCCACTCAACAGTTCGCAGTGAGGTGGCTGCTCTACTGCTTACGACACCCCGACCGAGAACTAAGTCTTCTACTAGTGGTTTCACACCTCATCGCCGTATGGGGTGAATATCGGGCAGCTTCCCGTCCGCTTTGATCAGAGGACGGCATATACCTCTTTCTGCGGCTCGACCGGGTTGGGCACCAGGTCCCAACCATATCGTAGCCTCCAACCGCAGTGGTGCTGAGATTTTTGAGCGGGATTCCAGCTTAGAGGCGTTCGACCGTAATCCCTCAGGTGGTAGCCTCGCACCTATGGCTTATCAGCCAAGCGCGTGAATCAAGTGTCTGCGACTTGCGGTTCCTCTCGAGTTGAGCAGGATTACTGTAGCACTGTCATTTGTAGGGATTTATTAGTTTAATGTATAACATGGTCTCCACAAATACATCATTATGGCTATCAGTTTTTCAACTTCTACATTACATATTTTTGCCCCATTACAGTATCTTGGGTTGCTCAGTAATTTAAGAAACAAAATTCTATTCTATGATTTACATTTTATATTATTTTAAAATTTCAGGTAGCATAATGTCGAACATGACGAAGCCCGCATCTTCAGAGACCAACTATAAAACTCCTGGAAGTGTTTTTTCTCAGCTTCGGCATCTTGCTTCAGAATTGGAGAGTGGCGTTGAAAAGCTGCAGCAAGAACTCAACTCCAATAGGCAAAGTAGTTGTAGTGATACCAAGCACACACTTGCTACCAAGTTTCTTTTGCATACCAAGAAGGACATTTTACACTTGAAAGATGAGGCAATGGTAAAGGTGGCTGAATTTTCAAGAGAAAATGCAAAATTTGATAGAGTGCATGATTTAATGAAGGATGTGTTGTCTCTTCAGTCTCAGCGTTTAGAAAATGTTGAATGCTACTTGGAGAAGTATGGATACAAGAGGCCAACTTTTGTATCTGATACCAGGGAAAAGAATGATGTAGCTGAAAACAGTGCCAGAGATAGTGAAAGCTCTGATGTGAATCATGTTGGTAATGAAGCAGAAGAAAATGATATTAGCATCAGCAGTGAACTTAATGACTGTGATCAAAATGAGAGCCCTAAAGTGCCCTCCTCTCAGACTGCTTCTGAAATTCCAGCAAACTCAAACATCATGCGGACACCCAGACTGGAGGACTTGTTGAAAGATCTTTCAGAGGAAACAATATTACACATTAAACGTGGCGCAAGAAACAAATGGCAGGATAACTCAGAAAATCAAAATACAGCAACGAAAGATAGTACTTTTAGTCTCGACAGCTTAACTGCTCACACAGCACCTTCGTTTGGTGACAAAAATCTATTAGAAAAGGGCCGTCCAGAACCACCAAAACTTCTTGCTGGAGCATTCACTTTGAATAAATTTGAAACATCTGAACTAAACAGTCAGAAAGTTGGAGTATCAAAGACTGATACTGGTGTCTGTGGAACTCCGGAAATGCCCAAGCTTATAACTCCTGGGTTTGAGAACATTTTCAAAAGGGGAATTATGGAGGAGAAAACTTTTTCTCTTGACACTGTAAGGTCATCATCGATGAGGAACAAAATAACAGCTACACCTCGGACGCCTGAACCACCAGTACTCCTTACAGGATTGTTCACATTCAGCAATCTCACTCAACAATATGAACCATCAAAGAGCAACTTTGTTCATCCAACAACTCCAGAAACTCCAGAACTTCTTACTCCTGGATTTAAGTTTAACATTAGAGGTGAAGTACCAGACACATCTACTTCTAGAGTTAGAGTAGCAGCCACAGTGAAGACCCCAGAAGCACCCACCCTCCTCATGTCAGGATTTGGACAGAATAACTCTGTTGTAAACCCTGCAGAGAGGGAAGGTGTGGGACGATCAGTAAGATCTCTATTTAACACACCACCAGTGCCTGAACTTAAGTCGTGTGTCTTCCAAAGAAATAATGTTGTTTCAACCAATAGCAAAAACCCACTGAGTCCACAATCAGCTGGGATGTATACACCTGAGGTTCCAAAACTACTGTCACTTGGCCGTGAATTCAACCTTCACTATCACAAATGAAAGACACAAAAAACATTTTTTTCATAGAACAATAATAGGAATAATAGCTGTCCATCGCAAACGATGATAGTGACAGCAGTCAGACATGTTGTTTTGCACCTTACCAGTGAGTTCGGAGGTGGCTGTATAGTTCAATTCCTGCACGGAAAATGTTTCCACATGCGTGGCATTTAATGTCAGTATTGGACATGTGAGTGTCAATTGTTTTGTCTTTTCGCAAAGTGCATTTTTTCTGTGCTTCAGAGGTCCGGCGTTCCTCGGCAATGAAGGTGCCTCTGATGTTGGTTCTACGCTATGCTGAAGCGTCTCAGAGATACTTTGAGGGAGTCTTTGAAATGCTTCTTTTGGCTACAGACTTGACGCAGGCTATGTTTCAGCTCACCATACATTAGTTGTTTTGGGATGCGGTTGTTTAGCGGCGCCGGCCCACCTGATCTGGATTTTCTGCAACAGTGTGGATGCTCTGTATTTTTTTGCCTTCGTGAGGATCTGTGTATCTGGTACCATATCCTGCCACTTTATTTTTAACAATCAACAGAGGCACAATAGAACAATAACAAGCTAAAGGAAATATACATTCATTGTGATTGTTTTATTTTGTTAAATGTTCTGTCTGCTACTTTTATTTGTTATATTTATGTCCATACACAGTAAAGGCTCTTCAATATTTTAAAATGTTTAATTACATATTTACTGTGGGCTAATTTACTTCTTATAGATTTAATAAATGTAGATAACATAATTAAGTTTGTCAGTATACAAAAACAATCTACATTGCATTAAGTAGGTCTTTATGAGAATTAAGGACAACACAAATAAAAATAACTAACTAATCAGAACAATGGATATGAATCGGGTGGGAAAATATACATTTTTGATACATTTACCTAGAAGTGATTAGTTTTATTGTATAATCATACCTAGATTAGATTCACAACATTGGATGTCTTTGACTACAGTAAATGTTAGATTACATGTTTATTGAACCTAATAGGGTGTAACTGAATCAGTAAGATTGAATACACTTTTACAGCTTAGTTTCCAAAATGATGTGAGATCATTTCAAGTTATCAAATGTTCTGTCATATTTATTGAAGTTTTTGTAGGTTCAAGTTTCTACAGGTTGGGGTAGCTTTCTTTAGATGCCCCTTGCATCATACATGGCAGGCAACTAACTCTCTTGAGAAGTCTCTTTTAGCATTACATGCATGGCAGATTACTGTGACACTATTCTTTTCTGGCCCTGATAAAATTCAGGCAGAATAATAATGACCCCATATAAACTTGTTAGAAGAGAAATAAGAAAAGATAAAAGAAGATACATAGTAGAAACATGTAAGGATATAGAAAACCTACAACAACAAGGCAAAGAAAATGATGCATTTAAAGCAATAAGAACACTGACAAGGGAATTCGGTTCCGGTTCCACATGTCATAAATGACGAAGAGGATAACACATTAACAGAAACCAAAGACATACTGAATAGTTGGAGAGAGTACTGCAGAACCATGTATGGAGACAGCACAAAGCGCTCAGTTACAATCCTACCAAAGGATGAGAAAGAACCTGAACCAACATTGGAAGAAGTACGCTCTGCAATTAAAAGCCTGAAAAAGGGAAAGTCCCCAGGATGCGATGATATCCCAGCAGAGCTAATACAAGCAGGAGGAGAGGCATGTGCTCGAGTCTATCACAAGCTGTGTAAACAGATATGGCACAGTGCAGGGTGGCCAGAAGCATGGAAGAAATCAATTTATATTTCCCTCCCCAAAAAAGGCAACCTGAAGCTGTGCACGAACTGCCGAACTATCGCACTGATCAGCTTGCGAATCCTATTAAGAAGGATAGAGAAAAGGTTTGAATCTGAAATTCACGTAGTCCAGGCAGGTTTTAGGAAAGACAGAGGGACCCGGGACCACATATTCAATTTAAGGAATATCTATGAAAAATGTAGAGAGTTTAATGTAGACCTGTGCACATGTTTCATTGATTACACTAAGGCCTTCGACACGGTAAAACATCAAAATCTGTGGAGAATCATGAAGGAAATGGGGTTTCCTTTGCAAATAGTCCATCTCATTGAAACATTATACCAAGATCAACAAGCCGCTGTCCGAGTATCTGGGCAAACATAAGATTGGTTTGCACTACAAAAGGGAGTCCGACAGGGATGTATCCTCTCACCTTATCTGTACAACATATATGCGGAATGTATAATGAGAAATGTACGAGAAGATGAGAACATTGAAAGTTTCGACCCATTTACGATTGGGGGGTACGAGATTCCAGTTACGATGCGCAGATGACACAGTGATACTATCAAGAAGTGCGGAAGGGCTAGAGCAGCTACTTTCAGCCGTTAATGGACATAGTAAAGATAAAAATCTGTTCATAAACAAACAAAATAAAGATAATAACCACCGATAAAACACAATGTCAGCATAAATTTACAGTGGGTGGTGAGGAAATAGATCAGGTTACACATTTTGAATATCTGGGCTCCAGAATCGATAAAAATGGTGACTGCTCGAAAGAAATCAGAAGAAGACTAGCAATGGCAATGCAGAGACTGAACAGCCTGAAGAAATTATGGCAGGGCACCAACAAAACGATAAAAGTAAAAGTCTTGAGAGCCTGTGTTTGTCCTGTGGCAGCTTATGGCTGTTAAGCATGGACGATTACCAAAACTTCTAGACAAAGAATCGAATCCTTCAAGTCAAAATGTTACAGAAAGATCCTCAGAATACCCTGGACAGAGAAAAGAACAAATGTAGACATTCGGCAAGAGTTGAGCATAGAGGAGAACTGGTTTATCAATTCCATTTTGGCTAGAAAATGCAAATACTTTGGTCACATCAAGAGACGCAATGGTCTCGAGAGAACAGTGATGGAAGGTATGGTACCAGGCAAAAGATGAAGGGGTAGACCAAGAAGACGATGGCACCGAGATATCCAGGAGTGCCTGAGTATGACAGTGGCGGAAACTGGTGTTTTGGCAAGGGAACGAGTTTCTTTCAGACAGACTGTGATGGGAGCGACGTTCTACAAAGGACATGCTACATGAAAATAAACTTGTATAGAGTTTTCACCTGCTTAAATATTGGTGAATCTTTTCCTATATGCCCACATTTTGAGAGCATTGGTCTTAAAATCAGTTGTTTGTTTATAAAGAATTTGTATAACACTTAGCGCATTTCCCTTTTAGTTTGGCTATTTGTTAATTGTTCTACTTATTCATGCTTTTGGATAATTTCATACATTTTCTGTCTAAAATGTGATCAATTGTTTTTCAGGTTGTTGGAACTAATAAAAAAACATACAATATTTGTGTGTAGTCTTCCTTCTGCTGGGAAAACATTGTGCTTATGGTTGAGATAGGCATAATCACACAAACATGAAGATAATGAAACAACAAACACCAAGGTCCAACTATTTTACAGCATTTATGTTAGATGTTAACCTATAATTTCTTAAATTTGTGTATCTTAATTAACATATCCCAACCTATAAAGGTGTTTCACATCTGCAGTGAGTCCCTTTGGCTGTCAGTGAAGAATATTTGCTGACATGGACAGAAATTAAACAATATTAAAATTGGCTAAATAGGATGCATCCTTACATATAATACGATTCTAAAGTTCTGAAGGCGTACTAATAAATACAAATAAATAGTCTCAAATATACATTGAGGTACATAAAGACAGTTTTCTTTTAATTTACTCAAACTATTGTTTGCCAACAGATTCCAGTCATTTTCAGTAGTGGTGCTGGATTTAGATTTAGAGGATGTGTAACAGAGTTACAGGGGTACAACGAGCCAAAGCCAGGGAAGCCCTGAAAATAACGTTCGTGGTACCCAAACATAACTTGAGAACCCGGCCCGAGAGTTTCAGTTCATTGAATGAGACATGGTCCTCAACTATCAAACAATGCAAGTTTGGGGCTGGCCGACCAATGTAGCTCGAATTCTCACGGTTTGAACTGGGAATCCCCGTCAACAAGCGGTCAGTCAGTGTTTGGAAGATAATGCAGCCTTTCTTAGGGACACGCGAGTTCAAATAAAGTTGGTGGGAAATGAACTCGAGAAAGCGAAGTCATTACCTAAGATGGAAAATCTGAGCATATAAGCTGGAGTGAGACAGTACAGGACAGAGATCAGAAGCAGCAGGCAAGGGTGTCCTACCAGACAGTGTAGTGAGTAGCACTTAGTCTAGAACAAGTAGATAGTTAAAAGCTACAGAAACTTAGCCAGTGAGTGACAATAGTAGAGTCATAGAGTTAGAAGCCGTTGAAGCAGACCAACACGGAAAGGCAACGAGAGACCACACATATGTAAGAATCTGTCTGTGTGTGATGTTCTGTTCAAGTCGTCGTCGCTAACATCTTGCTCGAGTGACCTGACTTCATTCTCGTCAGACGGAGATGTGTTGCTGCAACACGAAGTTGTCGTCTTAAGACGACCGTTGTGATTTGTGGGTTTCCTCGTCCTGACAACCACAGTAACACAACCACTGTCGTCTGTCATAGACACGAGCACAGCCGCAGACACGAGCACTGTCATAGACACGAGCACAGCTGCAGACAGAGCACAGATGCAGTCACCGACTGCCTTACGAGAGACGATACAAGAGGTCCAGTAAACATCCATTTTTAGTAAGCTGAGAGGACAGATAAATGAGGACTGAGAAATTGTCGATAGACATCCATTATATCAACGCACAGAGATAGACAGTGAATGAGGACTGAGAAATTATAGATAGACATCCTTTATATCAACGCACAGAGATAGACAGTGAATAGAACCATTGCTAGATTCCAACCACGTGATGAGAACCCTGGGTCAAGTTTAGTACTAGAGTAAGACCTGTGCTACTTGCACGAACCTTTAGAAGTAATCTTAGTCAGTTAGAGAACTGATCATAACCAACCTTTTGAGAGACATTAGAATTAATTAAATAATTTATGAACAGTATAATATGATCAATGAGTATAGTGATTTGATTTGATGTGCATATTGTTTTACTTGTGTGAGAAAAATACATGCTGTGTTTTTACCTGTGTTAAAAGTATTGTTGGTACTTAATTTAGAGAGTTAAGGAGAGATAGTGGTAAAGAAGATTAGGATAGAACATTAACGTTAACCCTGCTACAGATGTCCACAAAATTATATAATTGTTTTATCGTCCCCTTGTCCACCTCTGTGCACTTTTAATTTGCCAATTTTCGCTCTCTTCTCTCCTCTCCCCCTCCTCTCTACATACACCCACCTCCTTCCCCTCCTCTTCCTTTCTTGTGGGTGTCCATTGCTGCATTTGCCCTCTTCTTTTTATTTCAGTATCTTTTGATGTGACCAATATATCTGAACATTCTTGGCACTGATTTCGTTCAACAATTCTCTTTGCTCCCATAATTTCTCCAAGACTTCCTTAATTGTTTTTTTGTTTCCATATAATTTGCTCCATTCTTGTTTATATCCACAATTAAAAGACATCACTTCTCTTATCCAACTGTTTGTTAATTGCTTACATTTCTATGCATTATGGTAAACTCAGATGAATGGTTTGAAGCAACAGTGAAGGGTATGATACCTGTCAATGAGGCTAAGCGTGCTGCTCTGATTCAATACAAGCAGCTTTCAAATGCAGTTACTCTGCAAAACTTCAGGTCCACCAGAAGCCATGTTCAACTAACAGCTTGACAATGTGAAAATGAGCATTGTCAACCAACTCATTGAAAGCAGTACATACAGGGAACATCAGACAAATGTGTGATGGTATAAAAGGAATGGATAAATTAGACTATAACAAGTTTTTCTAAATATAACAACCTACAAGAGCAAGAGGGTATTGCTAAAAATTAACTTAAAGAAAGGTCCAGATTAGATATTAGGAAATATTTTTTTAGTCAGAGAGTGGTGAATACATTGCCACAGGAAGTAGTGGAGACAGGGACAAAAGAGAAGAGTAGCCTACTCATTGTGGGCATTTGCAAACAACTGTAATAACTATCAAGGTGTTGGATGTCAAAAGTCTTTGCAAGAGTAATCCTGCAGCGCAATGTGAATTCACGTCCGGCAGATCAACATGAGTTTTTCTCTCTTCGGCAGCTTCATGGTCAACCATGTGAGCAGAATCATCACTTTCATCAACCTGGCAATTTGATTTGGTTAGCAGGGATGGACTCTTCAAAACCCTTTTTAAAATAGGCTGCCCAAGCAAACTGCTATGACTAATAATATTGCCTATATTGAAAAGTTGAGCTGCCGTAGACATTTTTACGTGACGATGCTAGTGTTTCCTATCACAAGATGGCAACAGTATCGGAATTGTTCTAATAGGTGTGGTCTCATATGACTGGTTGGGAAGTCATCAAGTGTTCTATTTTTCGTGCGGTACTTTCTCTGAGCTTCCATGATGGAGCTACTACAATCTGATCACCTTTGGTGATGCTATCATGCCAGGTGGAGTGGCTCTGTGCAAGCATCTTTCAGGAGTTCACATCAAAGTTTAAGCTTTTCAGAGACACTTTCAGGGCGTCTGAATAATGTTTGTTTCGTCCCCCTGGCAAGTGTATGCCTGTTTTGAGCTCACCATAGCAGCTGCTTGGAGAAGCTCTCATCGGACATGCGAGCAACATGTCCCATCAATTTTATCCGGGCTTTTTGTAGAAGAATATGAATGTTCAAGACTTCCTAAGAATTTCAGAGTTATGCACCTTGTCCTGCCACCCGATCCTGAGCATCCTACACAGACAGCTCATGAAAATGATTTAGCTGTCTGTTAAACACTTCATGTTTTGCAGGCATTTAGCAGAGTTATTAACACTACAGCACAACATACTTTTACCTTGGTTGTGATACTGGTACCTTTTGGTTCTATGCGTTTGCTTGCAGTCTCCCAAACTTAGAGCTTCCCTTTGTAATCCTGTTGTTGATATTCGCCTCTCTCGTGAGGGTACTGTCTAGGTATGTGAAGCTATCGACTGTCTGGTGAGGGTACTGTCTAGGTATGTGAAGCTATCGACTGTCTGGTGAGGGTACTGTCTAGGTAGGTGAAGCTATCGACTGTCTGGTGATGGTACTGTCTAGGTATGTGAAGCTATCGACTGTCTGGTGAGGGTACTGTCAAGGTAGGTGAAGCTATCGACTGTCTGGTGATGGTACTGTCTAGGTATGTGAAGCTATCGACTGTCTGGTGAGGGTACTGTCTAGGTATGGGAAGCTATCGACTGTCTGGTGAGGGTACTGTCTAGGTATGTGAAGCTATCGACTGTCTGGTGATGTTGGTTCTATACGGCTTCCCAAAGAGGAGGCTGAAAGATCGTCTGAGTTTTCCTACTGTTGACCGTGAGACTAAAGTTACTGCATGTACCTACAACTCCGTCACAGTGGCGGCTGCATATCTTGTTAGGAGCAGGTGTTAAGAGTGCTGTCATCGGGAGATCCACGATTATGAGGACAGTCTGCCAAACCCTAAATCCCTCTTCCAAAATAACAGAGGTATGGAAAAAATTTTACTCCATAACAGACGGCAATATCAAAAGCACTTTCCCAGCAATCAAAAGTCCGGAACTAGGAGAAACTGATAAACAAAAGGAAAATATACTGGCCGCATAATTCTATAAATCAGCGCTAATAGCTCACTTAAAAAGTATGATATCCAAAAAATAATGGTACAATTAAAAGCAGGGCAATGGGCTCCCCCAGACACGCAAACAAATTAAATACCACTTAGAACAAAACAATCTTTACAGCCCCACCCAATAAGGATTTAGAAAATGAAAAAGTTCAGTAGACCAGCTCCTAAAACTAGAACACGAAGTAAAAGCAGGATTCCAAAAAGGAGAAAAAAAACCGCTGCAATTTTACTAGACGTAGCAAGAGCATATGATGAATGTTGGAGGGAAGGGGCACTAAATAAAATACAGAAGATAGGAATAACAGGCAAAGCCTACCAGTACTTAAAGAACTTCATGGAAGAGAGGTACTTTGTAGTTCAAATTCAAGACCAAACGATCGGAAAAATTCAAACAACAGAACGGCATTCACCAGGGGTTAGTAATCTCCCTAACTATCTCTACAATAAGGGTCAGCGACCTGGGGGAAGAATTCACAGACCTTAGAAATAGCTTATCTCTACAATAATGGTCAACGACCTGGGGGAAGAATTCACAGACCTTAGAAATAGCTTATCGCAATATGCAGATGATGCAGCAATTTGGAGATCCGGAACACATCTACCCCATACCTATAAAAAAAAAAACTACAAATACAAATAAACAAAAGTAGCAGAATGGATGGACAAGTGGGGTTTTAATCTAAATATAAATAAGACGGTAGGGATGGTTTTCAGGAAAAGCCGTGAGAAACAAATAATGGATGTACATATAAATCAAGACTTCAGGCCCCAATTGATTGTAGTCATTGCTTGTGAAGGTAAGAAAACCCGAGCGGAAAGCGTATGTGCAAGAGCTCTGAGGTAAAGGGCAAACTGCCCCGGAATACTTTAACACTGAGATAATATTATCTAGGTTCTATTATAACGATTGAACAATTACTTAAAGCATGTATGGTTGTTTGTGAATACCCACAATGAATTTGGTGCGACCTGAAAGGGGCATTGAGTGGCGGCTTGCAGTGACTTACCTCGCATCCCGATCGTGCTGATAAAGGTGGACCGGGGTCCTCCAGGCGCCTGTGGTGCTTGGCTTCATATGCGGGTCGATCACTTCTACGGGGATCACGTCGAACCTAACCCTGATTAACCAAAACTGTTGACCTCGACAACAGCCGTCTCCAGGACGATCGGGGGGGGGGGGGGGGGGGAGGTTAGGTCCTTGGCCAGTATGTTTCCCTGACCCTGTATAAACCGATGGGCCTTGGTCGACCAGATGTTAGCCTCTTCGTCCCAAAGCATAGTGTAAAACATCATTTACATTAATTCCAGGTGGAATCAGCATCAGTAGGAGGCGATAATATATGGAACCATCGACACTTCCATATAAGTAGTAGAACTCTGTAAACAGCTATTTAGATCATTGTTGTCTGCCGAAGACGGATGTGTCGGACCGAAAGGTGCAAATATCGCAGTCAAGCTGTAAACTAGCGACACAACGCATTCCGTTCTCCGGACTACATCCTGCTACTTACAAAGCGCTGTTCAGCGCTTGGTAGTGGGGGATTGAGAACGAACGAAGAAGAAGAAGGAGATCATTGTTGGAGTCATCAAATCCTTTATATATTAATTGTTTGAGTTAATTTTTGAAGTCTCCCTCACAAATAGCATCTAAATAACAAGTCTCAAAAGTGGAAATGTATGTGTAGATATGTAAGTATGTGTATAGATATATGTGGGCATTTAAAGTTACACATGTGTATGCATGTATAGATAGGTTTATATTTGTATATCCCTTCTGCGAGCATCCTCACCACTATATACTTAATATAATTATACTATATCTAATACTACATCAACCGTAGTTATTTATTTAATTAATTATCTATTTATCTATATTTTTTATTTCTATTCCTGAGCCTACCACACATTCAACACCTAATTATCTGCGAGAGCTAGAGGGCACAGGTGAAACGGAGTATCTACAAGTGGCCCACGAAAGTCAGAAAATCGCTCACAAGTTGGAATACATGGCTGCGGTGGAAAAATATATGAGAGCAGTGAAAACCTGAAACACCAAGACCAGACGGAAGGAAGTCAACACAGATGGGCCTCAAAACAGAAGGGAGATCCTTTTCAATTAATTTATCTATTCAATATTGTACTCTTAATTCTTATGTATCCAGTACATTGTTTGTCATTTTTCACAATCATTCCATTTCATTCATCCTCGTTGTACACCTCATTACATCTTCACAATGGTTTATAAAATGTATGATGATGATTTGACATTT
>JAVGWX010000010.1:15920824-16048056 GCA_036924085.1 Ariolimax columbianus | reverse complement strand
TTAACCATTCCACTTTTTTTTTATCTCTTAACAGGCCTCACCTCTCAGCTACAATGGCCCCTTGTAGTAAGATCTTGTCAATATTATTAGATTATGTAATGCTTTTCCTTTAGTTGGAATCAGTCAGGATTGTTACATGTTACATGTGACTATTTATAAGTACTGAAATATTATTTTTCCTTTTGTCCCAGTTTCACTCCAGCTTTAGGAAGCTTGTGTGCACTTTGTGTACTTTTGTAGTAGCAGTTTCTGTAGCAATTTGTTTTGCATGATGAGATCACTAGTTCCGTGCACAACTCTCTTTATTCACATTTTACAACATGCATGAAAGTGCAATGGCCCTTTTCTTTTCTCCTTGGTAAGGAATTGCTGGATCCATTAAGACAGTCATAAATATACATAACAGTACTCATAATTTGTTATAGAAAAGGCTGTTCTCATGTCCAAAATATATGTTGGTGATACCAACACCAGCTGATGTACATATTCTTATCTGTGGACCAATTCTTCAGTTGTAGTTTAGTGCTCCTTTTCAAAGAATGTCGATAGATATGTGTATGACATAATAAAATAGACTGCATTTATTTTAGAATAAGAATTTATTGTTATTCTTGAAGTTATGAATTGAAACACATAGAATGCCGGTCAATATTTAATATGCACTCATAATAAAAGTTACACAATTGAGCTAATACTGATAAAAAAAGGTCGGATTAGTGTAAACATAAATTTCTAGAGTGAACATTACAGTAACCATTCTAGTGTAATTATCTGCAAAGAACCTGCTATACTGTGAATGGGAGTCAAGTAGATTACGAAATACAGTATGTAAGATTTATATGACAAGCAATGAAATGCTTGAAAAAAGTTGCAGAACATTATCAATGCAACAGTCCTGACAGACTTATCTAAAGGAAATGTTTGAGATAACTAATAATGGTCTCTGTGTCCTTCTACGCAGTTCATAATTATGTCATACAAGATACTGATAGCTATTTTTAACTATTGCCTATCAGACAATAAACATGCTAGTATTAGCTGTATGTGAAGTGATTCAAGAACAGACAAACTCTGTTAACATTTTGTATTTTTAAATGGTGAAGAATTAATTTTCTTTCCTAATTTTTTTTACATTCTCTTGAAAGTGGTGATGTAGGTTCTTGGAAAAAAGGAGTCTTTGAATTTAATTAACACTTTTAGTTAGTTGTATCTATATTTATAGTGGCTGAGAAAGATCAAAAAGGTTTATGTTGAGCTGAACAAATACAGTCAATAATCTAGATACTATTTATGTGCTGCTATATTTTAATCTCACTTTAATCTACGATTTTAGCACATCAGTTATGGACGCAGGTTTGCATTCTCTCTTTTTAAAATGTCACCTCTATCGAATGCCAATGTCCTCATTGTGGGTGCCCCTGAGGCCAGAATGTCAGATCTTTCATTTCTGCAAACCCCAACATGACCAGGACCATAACACAAGTTCCTGGTAGTTCAAAGCCACTATGTTCACTATCCACTCATGCTACATCAATCCTATCTGCATCCTCCGAAACAAGGATTGAGAGACATAGGTAATTACTAACTTCATTAACAAGGTCACAGACAACCACATCAAAGCTGAACTCACTGCCTTGATCTCCATTCAGAGACTGGACATTGTTGTTGCCATAGACCCTTACTACAACATAGAAAGTAGGATGCAGTGTTTTTTGTATTGACTACCTAATAAAGAGTTCAGAGGTTTACCATTTAATGGGAAACAGATATCAAAAGTGACAAGCTAATATAATTTCTCATAGATAATTAATGAAAAAATAATTGTTCTTGTAAAATTACTTGTTACAACTTATCTACATAAATGGAGAAATTCTGGAACAAGTGTCAAGCTATGTATATCTTGACCAACTTATTTCGGCTTATGGTAAATGCAAAAGGGAGATCATTAAAAGAATTGCAATGGCCAAGAATACATTTAACAGCATAAGAGATACACTTCTGTCGAAGCAGTCAGTTGTATTGTATGAAGTAGAAACCTGGACCCTGACAAAGAAAATGGAGAAGTATATTGAGGCCTTTTAAATGTGGGAAATCAGAAGACTTGGATGAGTTTCTTAGAAAGATAGGAAAACCAATAATGAGGTTCTGGAATAACTCCAGATGGAACAGATACTTCTGAAGGAAATAAAAAGCAGAAAAAATAAAATATTTTGGTCATGTCAAGCGCCATGACAGTCTGCTAAAGGTTATTTTAGAGGGAAGAGTAGAGGGAAAGAGACTAAAAGGGTAACAGAGGTACAGATGGACAGACAACATCAAGATGTCGTCGGGACACAGTTTGACTGCATGTACCAGCTGAAGTTCCATTACCGTCAACCTCCGTTGCGGAGATGACACTTAACTTAACGTCTTTATTCTGGTCTAGAAGACTCTGCAGTCTGTATACAACCAGTTTCTTTTACATTTCCTTGATCTAAAAACTATGAGCATCCAATCTATTCTTGAATGCATTAGTTCACCCTGCCTCCACTATGATAATGACAACTGATTAGAAACTGATGAATTATAAAATATGAATGAAACAAAGAGAAAGGGTACTACTGTTACAAACAGGATCAATAAATAATTGGAAGTTTGTTATTTAGTTGAAGACAAAGAAGTTGCTGATGCTTTGTAGCATTTATTTGTAGGGGATAACATACTTTTAGTCATTTCGTTATAGATAGAGTCTTGCATCATTGTTTGATATTCATTTTTGTTATATTTGTCTATACTTTCATGTATTTCCCAGAAACTCCTTGCCAGAAAGCCAACTGTCCCATCAATACTTACTGTAACGAAAAAGCAAATGGGAACACTGAATGTATCCGTAAGTATTACAAGTAATGAAATCAGTCAATGAGTGCACATAGAACCCCAGTTTATGGCATCTTTATAGCATTTCGTTAGAGCGGAAGTTTCAAATGGTCCTAGTACATTTGTAAACACTAAGAAGATAGTGTTAAAAGGTTATTAAAAGTTCTATACCAATGAACATTTCCAATCATAAGGGAACATGATAGCCTTATTGCTAACATCAAAATAAATTTGCTTGTGTGTATTGAAGATTAAACTAATCACAATGTGTCTTTGGGCTTAGCCATCATCCAAGGCACAGCAGTAAGTCTCTTGAAGGCTGAGATGTGAGGGGATCTGGAACATACTGGACTGTCATGATTGCCTTAATGGTTGTTGTTGTTGTTTGCGAATGCCCACAATGAGTAGGTTACTCTTTTGTGCGTCCTAAAAATGACGTTAAGTGGCAGGTTATCATAGCTTTCTTCACATCCTGAGTGTGCTGATGAAAGTGGACCAAGGTCCTCCAGGTGGTTGTGCTATGCTTGGCATCATCTGCATGTCACTCACTACTCTGGGGATCACATTGATTCCTCACCTTGTTAGCCAGGCTGCCATGAAAACAGCCCGTTTCCAGGGAGGGCTACTAGGAAGCCTAGGTGAGGGTCTTGGCCAGTATGTTTTGCCTGACCCTGACTAACATGTCTGATCAGTATATTTTGCCTTACCAGACGTTAGTCTTCCTCCCCTGTCTTAATGGTGCTTTTGTCTAATGTTCCTTAAAGTGTGAGTATGAGAGAAATTAAGAGGATTTGTAATAATTTTTTATGAGTGGATCAGAAATGATTTTATGGTGCTAATTAATATTATATTTCATAGTGTTTGCACTGTGTTTGTGAACTATAAAAATGCTTTTTTTAACAGCATTGAGATATTACAGTGGTGGTGTATGCCCCGAGAATCCAATAAATTTATGAAATGTATGCTCAACTGATGGAAGAGTTGTTCAAAGCTACTCATGCTGAGTTGAGCTAACTATTGATGATGCTTTTTTAGTAACAGGTTACAGTGGCTCTTTTACATCTGAAGGCATACTTGAGAAGGTGGGCTGGAGTTATCTTGGCTGTAGTTCAATGTGAGGCTCCCAAGCAAACTCAGCACTATAAGGATTAAAGTGTCGAGCACAACCACATTGTCCAGACTGATTAAAGTGTCGACCACAACCACATTGTCCAGACATGTGACACAGTCTTTTTTCAGGAGCATGAATGGGGATGTGAAGTGGGGGTCTTGATCAGCATGTTTCACCTGACCCTGATTACATTTCATTTCCAAAAGAAGAGGTAAACGAGGGCTCCTCAATGGATATTACCTTATTTCACTAGTCAATCAGCAACCCATTACAAGGTGGTGTTGCATAGAGTGATACAATCTCCACAAAACTTTTCACAGCATCTTTTGATTTAATCTTTAAACAACTGAAATGGAAAGATAAAGGCATCAACCAAGACAGAAAAATGCACACACCCCAAAGGCTTGCTGATGTTATAGTCATCTTCAGCCACAGCATCATAACAGATGTGCAGGTAAAGTAGCCCCATGGACTGTTGTCAGGGATGAAGTGTTAGAGACATTGTATGAGGTTACAGCTTGTTTCAGAAGTGAGATTGGCCAATTCCATTACTCGCTGTCTTTCCTTCCTTAACAGTAAGCCAGACACCCATTTACGGATGGGTCGACTGAATTGTACCAGTTACAGGAGTTGAAACTCATACCTTTGCCATGAAAAGTGAGTGCTACCATTCACTAATTAGATGAGCAATGTCTAAATGCAGCTGGCCTCAAATTAATAAAAAGAAAACCCAGTACATACTGTAAACTGTGGTTAGGAAATGATACCATTAAAAACTAGAATTCATACCTTTACCTGGGACAAGCAATTATGGATAATCATTTTAAAAAATCATGATATTTCATGCAAGCGAGAAGTAGGAAAACTCAGCTTAAATTGTATCAAATCCGTACCGCAGCAGATGACAAATGTCAGTGCTAAGGGTCACACAGCATAGTTATTCCAGCCATGGTATACAGCTACAGGGTGTGGAACCAACAAAACACATGCAGAGGAGCTTTGAGTTACTCAAAGGACAATGAAGTGAAGAGCTGTAACAGTCTCTCTATAGGTACATACTTATAGGATCACAATCAGAGTCAGATAGACCAGAAATGTATGGCTGACACCAGATGGACACAAAAAGGAACGTATCTATTGTCTTTGGGCTTGTTTTTCCCTTGACACTTGGTTTGGCTTGGCTTCGTTCTCAATCTCCCGCTACTAAACCCTGAAAGGGCTTAAGTAGCAGAACATAGTCCAGAGAACGGAATGCGTTCTGTCGTAGTTTACAGCTTGACTGCGATATTTGCACCTATCAGTCCAACACATCCGACTTCAGCAAGCATTTTTTGAGTACCGGGTTAGTATTCCCTCATTGATCCCTTCTCCTTAGCCAGTCTGCCCTGATGCAGCCTGTTATCCAGGATCACCGCGTGGAGGTGTAGAAGGGTCTTGGCAGCTCTGGTTCGCTGGCCCTGATGCTAGCAGTCAGCTATGAGTCGCTGACCACTGCAGCTCATGCGCTGCTCAGCATCCCCCTCGGCACTTAACCACCATACCCGCTTTTCTCTTGACAAAACTATATAGAATTTTCATTTGCAGATCTATACTAGTAGTTTGAGTGACGCACATGTTGACCGTTAATCATTTACTACGCCAACAAACGCACAATCAGTTTGAAAAGCTTGTTACAAAAAAATTGATTTTTTTTTGTCATCTGTGACTGTTTCTTTTCTTAGAGTGTGATGTTTCTTGTGTCAGCTGTAATGGACCTGGGCCTGAGATGTGTAGTCAGTGTAAGATTGGTTACTTTATACCTGCGGGACAGTTACAGGCTTGTACACGTAAGTTATGTTGTCCTTACATTTGGTGGGATCTCTGTTTCATATAGTTGCTCTCAATCTAATTCCTTTTCTTTTTGCTGTTTACTGCCTTCCTATATCTCACCTAAACTAAATTTATGGGAATATGTTGCCACGAATAATCATTCCTTGTTCTAAATTAACTTTAATGACAGCTTCACTTTTCTTAACCATTCATCTATTAGATGAAAATAAAAATTGTAATATTTTTCACTTGTGCATGCTTTTATTACTGCCTTTCTTATACTGTTTATATATATTCTTTTTCACACATTCTCCACTTGTTCCACTTGTTAATTGAAATCTGCTCCATTCTTTTTCCTATCTGCCTACATTTCCTTGCCAACTATTGTAACAGATCTTAGCTGTATAGACAGATTGTAGGTAGCAGTTTAGGCATGTTTTGGGAGGAAGGATTTAGACACGTTTTACATTTAACAGAGTTGGAAGGAAGGAATAGAAAGTGTGTAGACAACCATTTTTCTTTCTATTTCTTGGTGTAGAACTAAAGAGCCAAGTCAGTACAGCTGAACTCAGTCTTGCCAGAATTTAAGTAGCTAAAATGTAGAGCGCGCACATTGTCTCCAAGAATGCAGGTGGAGGTCTTATGTAATCTTACGCAATTAGCAGGTAATCTCACCCACGCGTCTTTGACAAAGCGTGCGTCCTTTGGAGATCATGTGATCTGGGGGAGGGAGAGCAAATATAAGTTCCAGACCAGACACACACAGGGCAGTTTTAGAAAGCGACACCGAGAGAGGCAGTTGAGATAGACATGCGGCTGAGAGGAGAGACATTCAGATGAGAGACACATCAGAACGAAATTTAGCTCGACACAGAGATTTGGAACACAGTGAGATTGAGCTCAACACAGGAGAGACATTCAGTTGAGAGACACATCAGATGAGAGACACACGAGTTCAAGATTGAGATCAAAATTGAGATGAGATGCAGATGAGAATGCCATATTAGAACAGAGTCAGAGAAAAAGTTGAGCGGGTGAGAACAGCCGATGTAGGACATCTTTTAGTATTAGTAGCAAGCAAGGTAATTACCCACATGTTATGTATTGGTCGTAAATACAGTCATCAGTAGCAGCAAGAGTCTCCCATTGATCACATTTGACACTATCTTAAAGATCACGTCAATATCACCTTGATCACGTCAATACAAGTCTTCAGTAGCAGCTAGAGTCAGTCTTCCATTTATCACATTGATCATATACATAAAGTCTTAATGACCACGTCGATACCACATTGATCTACTGCCGACGAAGAGAACAGGACCATGGACAATCACCTAGGTTGAGAAAATACGAACTGACCATCAGCGTTTCTGCTCATACTTACAGACTGCAGGCCAGTTTAGGAGAGGAAGGAGAATTGGGTGAAAACAGTATTCATAAGGATAGGATTAGTTGTAGGTTGTGTTATAGAATAACCAGTCAAGTAGGAGTGTTTTAGCAAGACGTGTGAGAGAATTAAGTGAAGAGAAATATATCTTGTATAGAAATAAAGAATCTGGTTGTATTGTGTTTTTATTTAAATAGTGTTGCTTGAATTTGTTAAGAGTGAGTGTAGAGTGTATAGAATCGAACAATCCCCTTTACCGTCTGCTACAGAGCTCCAGCAAATCAATCAGCTCTGCCACACTATTTATTTGTCTTATTTACTTAATTCACCTTCACTTCTACTCCTTCTGTCTCAGTTTACTGCACCTCCTCCATTAATTTTTATTACATTCTTACTTTTAAAATTATATCATCATCGTCATCATCCTTAACATCACTGTCTCTAGCAACATCTCCATTCCTTCTCTTGTTATTCCATGTTTGTCAATTATTTCATTGTTTCTGTTTCTATTAAATATGCAACATTCATTTATTGCCTATATAATATATGCATTTCTAGAAATGTCATTGAATGTTACAGAGGTGTGTATGTAGAGAAGAATCTAAAGAATCCTACAGAATGCTAAAAGGTCTAACAAAGAAGGACTTATGAAAGTCTGTGCACAAGGCCTGTTAATTATACAAATTTGAAAGAAGAAGAACTCTGTTTTGCTGGTATTTTTGAAAAAGAATATGGTTTGTGCTCACTTTGACAGCAGGCGAATTATTGAAAAATAGGGCAGAGAACAAAGAAAGATGATACTTAACAGTTTAACATCAAGGCAGGCTACAGTTAGCTATAGAATTGAAAAATACACTATAAACATAGTTCTATGGAAATCTATGCAGTTGGCCCGACACATGTGAAGGAAGAACAAATACATTTAAAGGACTTTATTTCCTCCTTCCTACCATCTATTCAATGTCCTTGAGTCAATAATCATATTTTCAATCAATCAAACCTTTTCAGTCCCCTGTGGAGCACATCTTCTTCAAATTTGACATGCTTGTATCTATTGAAGTTTTTGTAGCCTAAAGCTGTACATGACGTGGTAGTCAGCCCCATTTTTTACCCTTCATTACTCACCTCTTACAACATGTCTGCCTGGTTACAGTATTGCTATTTTCTGCTCCATTTTCGGGCCCTGGGGACACTGCATCATTATTTATTGCTGATGAATGAATAAAACCATATCTATTGTCATGTTGAGCTTGTCTGTTATTGTTGACAGTAATATCAGTCTCATGTTGAATATTGTATATAAGAAGTAAGAAGACTTTCACATGTTCCAATATTTTTTCTATATTTTGCTGTGTCATCATCATCATTATCAGCTTATCAAAGATTATTTTTAGTTGGTGATCAGTACTTGTTTTCCTTTGATTCATTTGAAAATGTTTGCATAGATGTGCAGTTGCACAGAAGCCAGCCATCATTGTAAACACATGTATCCGTTCTCTGGACTACACCCTGCTACTTGCAAAGCCCTGTTCAGGGCTTGGTAGCGGGAGATTTAGAATGAACGCAGAAGAAGAAGAAACACATGTATCTTCTTCTTCTTCTGCGTTCGTTCTCAATCTCCCGCTACCAAGTCCTGAACAGGACTTTGCAAGAAGCAGGATGTAGTCCGGAGAATGGAATGCGTTGTGTCGCTAGTTTACAGCTTGACTGCGATAGTTGCACCTTTCGGTCCGACACATCCGACTTCAGCAGAAACACATGTATGATTGAGTAGACTTACACTTATGTCCTGCTTCATTACTTGTATTATTTTACAGCTTGTGCTGATGGCCTTTACGGAGTCAACTGTATCTCAAACTGTCACTGTCTGAACAATGAACTCTGTAACAAAACAAATGGATTTTGCATGGGATGGAAATGTGACAGAGGTTATGCCAACCTACCGTATTGTCAAGATTGTAAGTAAAGGCATTAATTAAACCATTGAGACGTATACAGACATTAAGTGGCACATTGAGACATTTTCTGGCATTAAGTTTTTATCAAAGCTATAAACCATGACTAAAGACTGGCGCCTGACCAATATCATCAAATGCCTCCTGGAGAACAGATTGTTGTATGTTACTTTAGGGAAAAAGAACAGTACTTGGTGAAACCAAAACAGCAGCCTGGCGCAAGGAAGTGTCTTAGCACCCATACTATACAGAATATACAGTAACCAACCCATGGACACAGACACAAGGAAATTCATCTACGCTGATAACACAGCAGTTGCTGCCCAGGCATAAGGGTTTGAGGAGGTTCAAAACAAACTGTTACGTTCTCTCAATGCCTTTGCAGAATATTACCATGAGAATTACCTTAAACCACATCCCAGTAAAACCCAGGTATGTGCCTACCACCCCAGAAACAGAGAGGCAAAAAGAAAACTTCAGATTAGGTGGCAAGGACAAGAGCTTGAACACTGCATGGCTCCCAAATATCAAGGCGTAAAGTTGAACCACACGCCGTTGTCCTTCATAACGCACTGTGAAGAAACAAAGCATAAGATAAACGAAGAAATAATTCATCCAAAAACTTACCAGCACAACATGAGAGGGGGGGGGGGGGGGACCCCCACAGCCATCAGTCCTTTTGACATCAGCACTTGCCCTGTGTTTTTCCGTAGCCGAATATGCTGCACCAGTCTGGAAAAACTCTGCCCATACAAAACTATTTGACACAGCAATAAATGAGGCGTTGTCATTGTGGCAATTAAAGATATTCATTTGTTCATTTAGTCATTTAAAATACATTTTTTGTGAGTTTGAGTAATGTTCAAAAGCATTAGGCTTGTCAGACTTATTAGGCATTAAGAAGTTGGATAGAATCTTAAGGTTTGATTGAATCAAAGATAAATTTGAAAACAGTAAGAGGTCACATTTAAAATATTGAATTTAGCAGAACATGAGGCAACTAAATGATGACAGACATTTCGAAAGTAATGTAAGATTGAAATACATTAAAAATTCCGGAAGAATTGAGTTTAATAGATATAAAATATCTACCTCTAAAGTGAAAGGTCTTATATTTGCTTACAATCTATTTTTACTTCCGTGACTTTTGTACTTGAAGATTTCAGCTTATAAGTTTCTTGTATCTTCATATTGTTTATATACTACAACAAGTTGAGATGCAAAAATATGATAGCTATGGCAAATTACAGAATGTGCTGGCTAGGAAAACCTGGCATTTAATTGTTAATGTTGTTCATTAGTTGCTGAAGAGCTGTACCAAACATTGACACAGATTATCCACCAGTCATTATGTCTCAATCTGAAGTATATAAAAGACGATCTCATAGCACAGGTGTAATCAACATAAAGTAACTAAATCTCAAAAACATCATAGCTGAAATATACTAAAAGATCAAAATAAATGACAACCTTCGTATGCACATTAACTTAGCTTCATATTGCTGTTTTAATTGCCAGTGTGTCCAGTTGGAACATTTGGTCTTGATTGCTTGAATCTATGTCACTGCCCGGACAATGATAACTGCAGTAACATCAATGGAGACTGTAGCAGTGGGCGCTGTCACCTGGACTGGGGAAGTGCTGGATGTCAGAAACGTGAGTCTAATTATCTGCTAGTCATTTTGTTGTATTCTGTTTAAATAACCTTCCCATTGATCCATTTGTTAAAGCAAATATCCAACAATACATTTGGCTTACCCTAGATATTTTAAGAAAGCCTGGTTCTAGTCATCTGCAGTGCTGTTTCTTAGCAATGGTTTTTAATGATGAATTTGCCACACCCATGCACAACCCTCTTTAGCTGTCTTTTATGATTTGTAAGAAAAAAAATAGGGATCCTAATTTGTTTGCTCCAGGAATCGCTGCTTAAATTGGTTTAATTTGTTTAGCTTATTTTGGTGCATTTTTATATTATTCGATCTTTGAAGTATTTTTGTGTATTCATCATTTATTCTTTAACATTTTTGTCCCTATGTGTTTGCCTTATTTATTTATTGGAGTATTTTTATTTCTTTGTGAGGTTTATTCGTAAATGTATTTTTGTATTTCCAATATTTTTATTGGAGTTTTGTGTGTGTTTGTATTAGTTATTTATAAAATTGTTTGTGTCTTTATGTACATAATTCCTTTGTATGTTTTTGTATCAGCCTATCTTAATTATTACTTTATTATATAGTTTTATGTCCTTTTTTAGTATTCAGTGTTCTTTTTTTTGGATGTAACTATTCCTTAGATTATGCATCTATGCTTTAATTTTGTTCTCAACCATTTTCTTTTTTTAAAAAAGGATTTTACTTGTTGACAATTTCTTATTCTATGATGTTTTCATTCTTTATCAAATGTCAGTGGTTGTATTAGATCTCTTGCATTGTTTGTGTTTCTTGCTTTGATGATCAACTTTGTCCAATAACTTCCCATGACTGTATACTTCTTTCCCATTTCCTAGTAATTTTCTTCTTCATTTACTTGTAACATCTTGACTGGTGTTTTTTTGTCAGTTAATTATTTGTCCTTCAATGGTTTACTGCCTGGTTTTTATATGTCTAATCATTTTTTTTAACACGTTCACTCTCACCCGCCAATGTTTAGGCTTCCAGTTGTTTTCAGAAACCCCAGGAGCTGATGTATTTTCTTTTGCGACTGTTCTCACAAAATCACATATTTTCTTATTTCTATTTGTCCTAAATGTTTTATTTTGGTTACTGACAGAAGTCCAAATTTTGCACTTTTCGTTTCCGGAAAAGTTAGTATCAGTTTAATTAAAAAGATGTTTATTTTTGTAGGAGAAAAAAAATGTGTGTGTGAATCTAGCCTATGCCTCTTCAGCCAGACTAAACAGAGTTTCTACAGTACAAACCTTATAACAGAATAGATTATACAATTGCTAACGGTAGTGATGATGAAGATATTAATCGTTCTGATAGCAACATATCAATTTCCAAACTTCAAAACCAAGCCATGAGAGTTATAACAGGAGGCATGAAGTCAACGTCAATTGTAGAACTTGAAAAGATTACAAATCTGCAATCCATGACCGACAGAAGAGACTGCAGAGCCCAGCAGCAAGCAGAGAAACTCAGAAGACTGACAGACCATCCAATGCATCAGAGACTAAATAGATTTGTGAATGGGAAACTAAAGCGGAGAAACTTTGCAGAAATAGCCAAAGCAAAGATGAGCGAAGACCCCATGAACACCGTGACAACACCAAACCCCATCCCTACTGTTCGCAAACCCACATGGAAGCAGCATATCAATCCGGGGGTGGTAGAAAATATACCAGGTATTGGAAACAAGAACAGCCAGACTGAAAAAGAAAGAAGAGACATAACCCTGAGGTACATAGCGGGAAAACTACCCAAGCATGGACTGGACCCATGCATACACCGACGGTTCTGTAGCAAACACAACACAGAATGGAGGGGCAGGGGTATTCCTGGTAGAAAAATAACACTGTCAGTGGCAACTGGAAAATTCTCAAGCAATTTCAGAGCGGAGGCAGAGGCACTGAAGGCTGCAGTAGAAGCAATGCTTACAGGCGAAAGCAATGAAAGCCAGATAGTCCTGTTCACAGATGCCCTGGCCGTGGTCACAGCACTAAAAAGCCAGAAAAATATTGAACCTAATGATTTAAGAGCAGTACTCTATCAACTATGCCAGCAGTTCACATGAAAAAGAGTAGTGGTACAGTGGGTTCCATCCCACTGTAACATCCAAGGCAACGAGGAGGCAGACAGACTGGCAAAAGAAGGTGCAAGACTACCATAACCAGACCCTAGTGTGACCTACGAAGAGTCAAAAAGGCTTATTAGAGCTAGATACATGACCAAATGGGAAACAGAACATACTGGCTACACAAAAAACGATGCCTATTACCAGCTGAACAGAAGAGAGCAGGTCGTGGTCTTCAGACTCCGCACAGGCCACAACAGACTGAGGTACCATCTATTCAATAAATTGAAGATAGGTGGCACTGGCGAATGCTCGTGTGGCACAGGGAAAATGACCGCTGAACATCTGCTGCAAAATTGCCCGACATACGAGGACCAGAGAAAGCACATGTGGCCATCACCAGTGGCAACACTAGACAAGCTCTATGGCAGTGTTGACAGCCTCAGGATGACAGCTGCTTTCTATGAACAAATTCAAGTTGACGTCTGACAGCATACAAAGAAGAAGTAGAAGAAGATATCAATTTCTTTGTCAATGAAAAGTTATTCTTGGTTTAAAGCTGAATAATGTGATGTAGGGACATTTTTTTCATAATTTAAAAAAATAACAAATGATGTAACTATAATCTTTCATACACGAATGTTGAGCTCCATTTGTAAAATATTTGTATTCCATTGTATTTTGGACTCAATTATGAACAGTTCGGCATATAATGTGTGCTAATTCAGTTAACCCTTATTGAAGATAAATAGATCACAACTGAGTGATGCTGTGTTTGAGGTTTTACATAAGAAAAATTTTAGAGGTTCAAAATATTTGGGAGTGAATGAGTTAAATGTCTAGTCATTTATGATTTGTTTGTATTATTAGTTGATATAACTTTACATAGAAGCTAAATTGTTTGCCTTTCTCCACATTTATCACCATTCCCAGTATTAAATTTATTTAACCAGGACTGCCCAGGTTAACTCTTCCACCACAACTGCTGGAGTCTAGGTGTGGGAACATCACTCTTCAGTGGGATGCTTTCCATGAAAGCAGAGACGTGGGGACAGGACCAGTGGGGCAGTACAAGTAAATATTGAGTGAATTTTGTTAAACAGAGCTAGGCCAGAGATGTTTCTTTGGAAGATATATTTATATATTTCTTTGTGAGTCACATTTATAGATGTTACTTTGTGAGTCACATTTATAGATGTTACTTTATCGGTCACATTTAGAGATGTTACTTTGTGAGTCACATTTAGAGATTTTCTTTGGAAGTTGTATTATGTGGTGTTCTTTCAAAAGTTATTTTTTGACATGTTCCTTTGCTAGTTATATTTTGAGGTGCTATTTGCAAGTTATACTTCTAGGTGCTTCTTTACAAATTTTCTTTCAAGACATTATTTGAAACTTACATTTCAAGATGTTTCTTTGGAACTTATGTTTCAAGGCATTTATTTGGAACTTATGTTTCAAGGCATTTCTTTTGAACTTATGTTTCAAAGTGTTTCTGTGGAACTTACGTTTTAAGGCGTTTCTTTGGAACTTAGGCCTATGTTTCAAGGCATTTCATTTGAATTTATGTTTCGAGGTGTTTCTGTGGAACTTATGTCTCAAGGCGTTTCTTTGGAACTTATGTTTCAAGGTGTTTCTTTGGACCTTATCTTTCAAGGCATTTCTTTGCAAAGTATTTTGAAAGATAATATTAAATTAATATTTCCAGATGTGTCTTTTAAAGTTAAACTATGATATGTTTATATACAAGTTATATGTAAAGTCTGACAGAGATAATGACTGACCGTGTACATAATTGGAGTTTGCTCAATCATTTATTTTGAATATTGCTGCTGTTAACCTTTTACAGTCTTATTCAACTGAAATCGACATTTAACACCTGTCTTCTGCTATCTCATTTAGCGACGACATTTAGGATTTTTAAATACCGAGTCTTATTTAAGTATGGAGAAATTTCCAGCTTTCATTTAATGAAGAATTATTATTGATTCATCATCTATAAATAATGACTGACCATGTACATAATTGGAGTTTGCTCAATCATCTATTTTGAATATTGCTGCTGTTAACCTTTTACAGTCTCATTCAATTGAAATTGACATAGCACAAAACATCAGTTACAGTCTTATTCAACTGAAATTGACAGCTAACACCTGTCTACTGCTATCTCGTATAGCGATGACATTTAGGATTTTAAAATAGTCTTATTTAAGTATGGTGGAATTTCCAGTTTTCATATAATGAAGAATTCTTATTGATGCATAAGTATTTACATTTTTGGTATATTTTTTAACATGGGGTTTTCCCACGCGATTGAATTTTATTTAAAGGGCCAAGAAATTACTTATTATTTGATCAGGCCAATGATCATATATCTCAACTATATGAATATTCAGTCCAAGACTCTTACAGTGAAACAGATGACAGTGAAAGTGTTAATGCTTTAGATAGGATAGTGCAACAGTTTGAACACGGGTGGTGAGCAAAATAAATACAAATATGTCACAGTTCAGTTTTAATTTTCATAAATTTTATTTGGAAGAAAAAAAACTGATTGACAAATAGAGATGCTACCCTAGACTAGAAAAGGTTATTGTTTGTGAATGCCCACAATGAGTAGGTTACCCTTTTATGAGTCCTGCAAAGAACTTTAAGTGGCGGGTTGCAGTAGCTTTCCTCACATCCTGAGTGTGCTGATGAAGGTGGACCTGTGTTCTCCATGCGGTTGTGCAATGCTTGGCTTCATATGCGTGTCACTCGCTACTACAGAGATCACGTCGAACCTCGCCTTGTTAGCCAGACTGTTGTCCTTGACAACAGCCCGTTTCCAGGACGACCAATGAGGAGGTTAGGTGAGGGTTTTGGCCAGTATATTTCTCCTGACCCTGGCTAACATTGTCTGATCAGTGTGTTTTACTTGACCAGACGTTAGCCTCATTGTCCTGACCAGACGTTAGCCTCATCGTCCTGACCAGACGTTAGCCTCATCGTCCTGACCAGACGTTAGCCTCATCGTCCTGACCAGACGTTAGCCTTATCGTCCTGACCAGATGTTAGCCTCATCATCCTGACCAGACGTTAGCCTCATCGTCCTGACCAGACGTTAGCCTCATCGTCCTGACCAGATGTTAGCCTCATCATCTTGACCAGACGTTAGCCTCATCGTCCTGAACAGACGTTAGCCTTATCGTCTTGATCAGATGTTAGCCTCATCATCTTGACCAGACGTTAGCTTCATCATCCTGACCAGACGTTAGCCTCATTGTCCTGACCAGATGTTAGTCTCATCGTCCTGACCAGACGTTAGCCTCATCGTCCTGACCAGACGTTAGCCTCATCGTCCTGACCAGACGTTAGCCTCATCGTCTTGACCAGATGTTAGCCTCATCATCTTGACCAGACGTTAGCCTCATCGTCCTGACCAGACGTTAGCCTTATCGTCCTGACCAGATGTTAGCCTCATCGTCCTGACCAGACGTTAGCCTCATCGTCTTGACCAGATGTTAGCCTCATCGTCCTGACCAGACGTTAGCCTTATCGTCTTGACCAGACGTTAGCCTCATCATCCTGACCAGACGTTAGCCTCATCGTCCTGACCAGACGTTAGCCTCATCGTCCTGACCAGACGTTAGCCTCATCGTCCTGACCAGACGTTAGCCTCATCGTCCTGATCAGACGTTAGCCTCATCATCCTGACCAGACGTTAGCCTCATCGTCCTGACCAGACGTTAGCCTCATCATCCTGACCAGACGTTAGCCTCATCGTCCTGACCAGACGTTAGCCTCATCATCCTGACCAGACGTTGGCCTCATCGTCCTGACCAGACGTTAGCCTCATCATCCTGACCAGACGTTAGCCTCATCGTCCCACTAGAAAGAGTTAAACTGGTTAATAAATGTATAAGGATTGCCATGTTTCTTGACATGTTATGACAGTTATCAAGGTTATGTGAGATACAGCAATTGTCAAAGTTGTCAGGTTACGACATATCCTTTTATAACACATCAATAGCACGTCGTTTCAACCCTTAGTATAGTTATTTATTATATGAATGATGAGAATTCCACATGCATTATTGACAATCATGATTATATTAATACTAATTCTCTGTAATCTGTTATCCTGGGGTTTGATCAGGCATATCAAATGCCTCTTGTCAGGTAGCCAATTGTTGTTTAAACTCATTTCTGTCTTTTACCTTGGACTACGATGTTGGACGAAGGGGTTCACCCTGGTCATCTCTCCATCTCATTGGTGGATGTTGCATGGACGCTTAAAGTTGTAGGACCACCAGGATGTCACTTTGTTTGTCCATCCGTTGTCTTGCATATGCACAAAATGTCCAGCCGATATGCAATTTCTTAACAAAGCAGTATCTACATTGAAATTGGTTTGGTGCCTGTTGTGAATTTTGTATCTTAGAGAGACTGTTAATGTTTTTTGCTCCATTGCCCTTTGAGCAACTCAACATTTCTCTGCTTCAATTTTTCTAGGTTCCATACCTTTCAGTCATATACAATAGCTGGAATAACCCTGCAGTTGAAGGTGTGAGCTCTTGCTTTGTTGTTTCTCATCTGTTGATGTATCTGTTTGATATGATTGAAGGTGAACCATTCAGATGCCATCCTATATTTGTTATGTGGGAGGTTAATGTTTAATTCACATTTTCGGCGGGATAATTTCCTATTCAGAGTTCCATTGCAGACAATAAGTGTTCAGTATGTATTGGGTTTTCTTTCTATTAAAGCCTAGTGCATCGTTTACTTCATTAAGCTCATTTAGGCATTGTCCAACCTCTCTGTTGCTGTGACTGAGGATGACTATGTCATCTGCAAACCTTCTGTGGTAAGCATTTCTTTGTCTTTGTTGATGCCTTTAAATTCCAAATTTTCCCAATCCTAATTATCCTGGAGTTATTAATTGTGATAATGTTTTTTACTATTGTAATGATTTCTTTGTAGTGTGTATATGATACTGAATCAATCGGACACAGTCAACGCTCAGTCTTGGAAGTCTGTGGGTAATATCAGTTCCGAGCCAGTCAGGACCAAGTACACATACAGTGTCACAACAGGCCTTCTGCCTGACCAGGAGTACAACTTCAGAGTAGATGTTGTTGGTGTAGTCTATGATAAACTAATGTCACAGATCAGTATTGGAACTGAGTCAGACATCATGATCAACTCATGTATAAGTAAGTTGACTAACCATCATCATGTGTTTTACCTAGTAGAACTAGCATTCTACACACCTGTTATGTTTAAATTCCATTACATAAGATACTTAATGTTTACTAACCCATCTTGTCATGCATTCACAGGTCTTCTCATTTTTTTTATCTTTACTTCTTTTTCCACATCTTTCCCTGTTGTCAGTAAGTTTTCCAAACAACTTTTCTATAATCAGACTAATAAAATTTGTCTTTCTTTTAATATTTTAAAAATAAACATAAATCAACATATAAACTAATAAAGGTCTGTATCTGGGACTAGACAGATGAAAGTGACAACAAGAAAACATTGATCTAATCACATTCATGTTATAATTATCCTCGGCATCAGCCCAGCGGATGTGCTGTATGCTCAAAAGCCAACAATATTTTGTATATGTCCCGATCTTTTGCAGTGCTTTACTAATGCGTGCCTAGGTCTTTGGTCAGTCAATCTCGCTATCGCATAGGTGGATAACCCCGTGGACATGTACAGACATAAAGCCACCAAAAAGTTGTTCTACATGTCAATCTTTTATGCATATTACATGTCAAAGCTAATGGTGTTTGCGTGATATCGCTGCTTCCACAACGTCCTGAAACAAAATTTGATGTAGATTTTATTCATTTCAGATCTTATCCCGTTAAAATTCTTGAACTACCTAAATGAGGTCAGCTGGTCTGAAGATATATAAAAGTAAAACACAATGCCTCAGAAACCCTTATTGTCCAAAGCAGGACATCAAGCTAGAACAGGAAATCATCAAAGATGTCAACTCCTATATCTATCTAAGCCAAGAAATAAATGCCAACCACAAAATCAACATCGATCTAAACAACATGCAAATTAATAATTATCATTTCATAAAAGTGTTATATCCTTTGTTTATTTCTATGCGCTTGACTTATTTTTGGCGGGTGGCATGAACCCATTCACTACCATCATTAAAAACGTGGGATAGTCAATTGCAAATTACAAAAATTTGGGTCTTAGAGAGATTGCTACACAAACTATGGATAGCGAAGAAATAAAATTTATATAATTAAATATTGTAAGATCGCTTCAAACAGAAGTATTTGTTTTAGTCAGATTGTACTTCTACAGTGGCGGATTTCCCTGTGCAGCTCCAGATCTATGGATGTAGCCAGTAGGAGGATTTCCTGATTAGTGGGCTAGGCTTGAGCAGCTTATTACCTTGCTGCATTGGGATAAGTGCTGTAGAGGGTGGTTAACCAATGTACGAGTCCATCTTAATAGACTCGAACACTTATGCAAAGTAGACCCACAGCCGGCTAGGGGCAATCTATGCTGCTCTTAACAAACCACCTAACCAGGGCCAGTGTTATGCCATGTCACACAGTTAGTCCCTAGTGGACTACTCAAACAGAAGTACATGAAAAAAAAGCAACGTATGTTAACCTAACACTTAGAAAAGAATGCCTGATAAATGTAGTGACAGTTTGAAGTACTGAGGGAAAAAGAATGGAAGGAAGACAGAAATTGTATTATTTACATAATTACTTACATAATTGTTAACACCACAATTGTCATCATTTCATCATTATCAATATCATCACTTCATCATTATCAATATCATCATTTCACCATCAACATTAGCACCATCATTATCATAACTTTCGAATCAATTTTATCATCATTAGTGCTATCATCATCATCACTTTACCATCAACTCTATTGTAATCAGCACCATCATTATCATAACTTTTAAATCAATTTTATCATCATTAGTGCTATCATCATCATCATCACTTTACCATCAACTCTATTGTAATCAGCACCATCATTATCATAACTTTCAAATCAATTTTATCATCATTAGTGCTATCATCATCATCACTTTACCATCAACTCTATTGTAATCAGCACCATCATTATCATCCCTCCACCAGTTACAACTTGCCAAAGAAGAGAGATCTGCAGCTACACATTATATAGGAATAAGGTTGTTATTATTATTGGGAAAATATTTAGTAGCATCATACTAAAGAGACTAAAAGAGGCCATAGACAAACAGCTAAGGAAAAAAAACCCACAGGTTTTGGACAAAATAGGTCCACTTCAGACCAGAAAATAGCTACACTAAGAATAATAGCTGAACAAAGTGTGGAATGGAACTCAGCACTTTATATTGATATTTGTTAACTGTGATAAAGCATTTGACAGCTTAGAATGAGCGTCACTCTGAAAGTTGCTCAGATATTATGGAGTGCCCCAGAAGTTCACAGACATAATTAAGAAAGTGTTTGAAGATGGGAAATGTATAGTTTAATATGAAGGTCAACTTTCTGAGTCCATTTATATAAGAACCGGTGTACAAAGGAGATGTCTCTTTTTATCATTTTCGATTCTAATTCTGTTGGCTATTGATTGGATTATGAAGACAACAATATCAACCAAAACAAAATGGATATTTTCAAAAACAGCTTGATGATCTAAACTTTGTCGATGACTTGGCTCTTTTGCCTCGTAACCACAATCAGATACAAAGTAAAATAAGTATACCTGATGAGAGGTGACATAAATTGGGACAGAGAAATCACAGAAAAAAACAAAATATTATGATAACAGACGCAGTAACAATCAGATTGTTTTGGTAGGAACACTTCTACAAGATGTGGAATAATAAATGCATCTTGGTAGCAATACAGAGAAAGTAAAAAGTACAGATAAAGATATCAAAATGATAATACAAAAGGTGAGAGGAGCTTTCATTGCATCGTGGAATTTGCGGAAATTAAAAGAAATTAAGTGCAACACAAAAATACATATTTTTAACTCCATTCAAAAGTCTGTTACATTGTATGGCTCTGAAAGTTGGAAAAAAAAAAATGTATTTAAAAAGGTACAGACTTTCATAAATTGGGCCTGCAGAGAATAGAGAGATTGAAATGGTATGATAAGATCACTAATGTAGAACTGTTGGAAAGAACCAGACAAATATCAGTGGAACATGATGTGAGGTGAAGATGTTGGATTCGGATAAGACACACATTAAGTAAACTAGCTGATTCCATTACAAGACAGTCTCTATTCTGGAATCCCCATGGCAAGAGAAGTAAACGTAGACTAAAACGCACATGAGAAGAGAGCTTAAGGCAGACATAAAGTTAACAGGGACGCCATGGTCAGAGCTAGAAGGGATGACCCAGGACATTAGGACTTTTCGTGCACTTGTTGAAGACCTGTACTCCACGGGGCTGAAAGATTTTGATTGATTTGGTTAACTAATTACATTATTGTCTTTTCACTATTAGTATTATCAGCATTATCACCTTTTGCTTTGTCATCTTTAACACAATAATTATCATGACTTCACCATCATTAACATTATTATACTCATTTTCATCATTATTATAATTGAATTTAAAGTTTGTAACACAAAAGAGCTATTGTTTGTTATTTTTCAGCAACCACAACTCAGATACCTGAAAACACCACCAAGGTTGCTATCTGTAAGTAGTGGTAAAAGCAACTTATTGCATACATCAGAAAGAATTAGTCCTTGTTTTTATCATAATGTAGAAAGAGGAAGGTTAAACAAATTCATTAATATGCAAATTACTGGAAAAAGAAACAGAAAATGATAAAGTGAGAAAATATTAAATAATATAATAACTTGGTCTTACAGGGATTCAGCAGCAGAATTGATAAGCAGAGATAGGATGTAGTGGAGATCCATGATCTAAAACACTTTTCATTACACTAGAAAATAGGTCAAGGTCACTAGAAAACAGAAAATAGCCAATTTAGAAATCCAACAGAAAGTAGACTCAAAACCATACATGACATACATTATTGGACAGAGAATTAAATGGTTTAGTCACATGGCAAGGATGTCTTCAGACATTCCTGTGACATGAGCCTAGAGGCGAGGCTTTAGAGCAAGAGAAAGATTACAAAAAAAGTGATTGATGGTTGGTTATTGATCCAGCGGCCTATGGGCTCCGGTCCTTTGACCCAATGCCATAAAGTGGCATCTGCAAGTGTTTGTAAGCTGTTGTTTAGTTCCGTACAAAGTGCTCCATTTGTCTGGCCTTGGAGGAAGTAGCTCTTTCCTAACACCGGCAAGCTCAGAACATTCAAAAAGATGATGTTTAACAGTTTCATAGGGATGTGTGCACAGCCGGCACTCTGGAGTATGTCCTGGTTGGATTCTGTTCAAGTGGCTGTTAAGTTGTATGTGTTGAGTGCGAAGTAGGAAATTTGTGTTTTTGTCTCTCCTTTTCAGGAGGTTGATGTTGTCTTTGGGATTTAGGATGGCCATATGTTTGTAGATTTCTCTCCCAGTATTTCCCATTGCCCATCTATTCAGCCCATTGACTGTGAACATACCTCTTTGGTCACAGTCTTCAGTAGTTGTTTCAGTGTCTATAGGGTTGTTGGTGTGTATTGTTGTTCTTGACTTGATCTCTTCTTAGCCAGTCTGTCTGCCTTGTCAATGCCATGTGTATTTGAGTGACCAGGGATCCAATATATTTTTGAATGTATTAACTGACTCTGTCTCCACCACATCCTGTGGTAATGCATTCCAAGCATTCACTACTGTCTGACTAAAAAAATATTACCTAATATCTAATCTGAATCTGCCTTTAAATAATGTGAAGCTGTGCTCTCTAGTTCTTGTAGTCGGTTGAACTTTGAAAAATTTTATATAATCTAATTTATCCTTTCCATTGATTCATTTATAAACCTGTATTAAGTCACCTCAAATTCTTCTCTGCTCTAGACACCGCAGACCAGTTTTTCTGTCTCTCCTCATAACTATAATTCTGGAATCCCACTGTCATTTTTGTAGATCATCTTTGTATCCTTTCTATCATGTCTATATCCACTCTATGATAATTATAACCTGTAAAATTATTAGCGTTCTCCTATTTGTGTGATTCATCAGGCCAAAGGCTCGTGTAATCAGGTCTTGTATCAAAGATATCATTACACAGATAAGTGATTCTATCTACACCAAAATCTCTTAGTGCCTCTATTGTTTCTATTTTTATTGTGTCTATGCCTGTTTTTTCCCTTGCTCATGTCTTTTATTGCTTTCTCTACTTCTGATCTGAGAATGCTGGTACCATCAATATTAAATGGCGATGGTTTATTGCCTCTGTGATTATTGAACAGTTCATTTATGTATTCCGCCATTTTGTTCAGTATATATTACTCACCAAGCAAGATGTCTCCATTCTTGTTCTTAATGCATCTTCCTCCTTGAGCTAAGTTTGTCATGTTCGAAAGTTATTACATTATTTAATGCATAGCTCTTATGTTGTGCTTCCTTTCTATCTCTTCTATTATCTTACATTTTGATTATCTCCACTGCTCTTTTGCATGTCAGCACATTAGTCATATAGCCTTGTGCAGTAACCTATAATCTAGAGTATTTTTTACACATTTTCTTTCTTTCATTTTAAGATATCATCTGTCATCCATATTGTACATTTGTATATTTCTTAAGCTCTTTTATCAGTAAATGTTTATTTTTTGCTTGTATGCTTGTTTTTAGACATTCATGTTTGGTGCTTAGACCATCTTCTGGGCTTTTTCTTTTGTATTGTTTCATGTTTTTTGACAGTAGGCTATCATATTTAATGTTGACTCCCTCAAGATATTTCTGTTTACTGATTGGCTACCTTATTGCTGATATATATATTTGGGGGATATTTTTCCTATTTTCTGACTGGGTTTTTATTCTGATAATTATTTTAATCACAACAGGATTGTGATCAGCATTAATATCAGCACCCACACATGTTTTTGACATCGAGGTACCATTTTTGAATCTATCCTTAACCATAGTGGAATTCCAGAATTACAGTTATGAGGAACGACTCAGAAAAACCGGCCTACAGTGTCTCGAAGAGAGAAGACTTAATACAGGTTTATAAGATGATCAGAGGAATCGATAAATTAGACTATAACAAGTTTTTTAAAATACAGCCACCTACAATAACAAGAGGGCATAGCTACAAGCTGACTAAAGAGAGGTCAAGGTTAGATATTAGGAAATATTTTTTTAGTCAGAGAGTGGTGTCTGCTTGGAATGCATTGCCAGGGGAGGTAGTGGAGGCAGGGACAGTTAGTGCATTTAAGAGTAAACTGGATGCGCATAGCTTTTAGAGCAAGGTGATGTAAATGTAACTGGTTGTATACAGACTCTGCAGGGTCTTCTAAACCAGTATAAAGACGTTAAGTTAAGTTAAGTATAATAAAATCAGTCTGATTTTTTGCTATATAACCTGTGTTTTTCTGCATGTGTAATCGTCTTGGAGCTTGTTGAAAGAATGTGTTCCAGATAAGTAAATAGTTTTCTTCACAAAAATACATCAAATTATCTCCTCTGTCATTTCATTTTCTCTTTCTTTATTGCCTCACTATATTCTTTTATTTTCTTTTTTCTATTTTGTAGTTCATATCTCACATTACTATCAGAAGATCAGTAAATTTATTGGTTTAAGAGTTTGTTGTAAGTCCTCATAATATTCTTCTATTTCTTCATCACTGTGTTCTTGAGTTAGTGCATATATTTATAAAATGACAATATTGAAAGGTATAGTTCTGAACTTTTGCAGCATGATGTAGTTTCTATGCTGAAGCTACAGTCCTGAAGCAAGTAGCTAATGCTATCATAACCTGTATGGAACGGACTGAAAAACAAGGGGCTGTCTCCACAGATGCCCTGCCCTTTCAGTGTTAACAACCCTCAAGAACTAGCCCAAAGATGAACTTGGCACCCTTGTGGACTCACTCAAATGCTTGACTTAGTGCTACACAAGAAATACAATCCAGTGAATACCAGGCCACTGCAACATCACCCAAGCAAGGATTTATCAAAGAGGGAGGAATACTGCAACAAAGTGACACAGCAACGGGTGGAAGGAGGGGGTGGGGGTGGGGTGGGAGGGGTTGGATGTGATTCCCACAAAGATGCAGTAAGCAAAAGAACAGCAGTCAGTGACTCATGTCTGGCTACTTACATCAGGGTCAGTGACCTATAGCTATCTAAGACTCTATTTTAGCTCCAAGTAGTTTGGCTGAAAAAATAAGGATTGAAGAGGGAAGGTAAGTCAGGTCCTGAAAATCTGCCATGCTGGACTTGGATGTGTTGGGACAAAAGGCAAAGATATCAGAGCCTTGCTGTAAACTAGAGCACAATTTAATAAAACCAGATCATCCTTTTCAGAATGGATGCCAAAGAAAAACAGTAAGAAGACAAAGATGTAAAGGTTAAGGTGCTATGACAGTTGATTCTAGAAGCTTAATCACTTATATACATCTGCTGATTTTCAACTCAAAACATGACATGTTGCACCTGTCTCTCCCTTACAGCCCGGAAAGTATTTGATCATGTTGATGTGACAGCCTTGAACAGTTCCTCCATCGCAGTCTCCTGGGTTGTGCTGCCAGAATTCCAAGGCTATCAGTACAATGTCACACTGACACAGAAACTTCTTGGAAATGGTGACTGTGACAGTGAGGGAGGTCCCCTACAAGTGGTATTCTTCAATGTTTTGTTGAACTGCAGTTTAGTTTAGTTCTCGATGTGAGCCATTGGCCTAATAAGGATGGGCTGCACAATTTGTACCGAGGTTCTTAAACACTAGGCATGTCATATGATGATGGTGATGATAGAACCTTTAACAACAATAACAGATGATAGTCGGAAACTGTTGTCTCAGCGCACCATTTTTTGACTGGGGTTTACCTTCTCTCTTCAATTCATATTCTCTTAGCCAGACTACTTGAAGCAAGCAACCAGCCATGAGTCTCTTGCTGCTGTCAGCTCATTCACTACTAAACCTTCAGATAGCTGGCTGATATCAGCCGGTTCACTACTACATCTTCAGATAGCTGGCTGATATCAGCTGGTTCACTACTACATCTTCAGATAGCTGGCTGCTATCAGCTGGTTCACTACTACACCTTCAGATAACTGGCTGATATCAGCTGGTTCACTACTACATCTTCAGATAACTTGCTGCTGTCAGCTCATTCACTACTAAACCTTCAGATAACTGGCTGATATCAGCTGGTTCACTACTACATCTTCAGATAGCTGGCTGATATCAGCTGGTTCACTACTTCATCTTCAGATAACTTGCTGCTGTCAGCTCATTCACTACTAAACCTTCAGATAACTGGCTGATATCAGCTGGTTCACTACTACATCTTCAGATAACTTGCTGCTGTCAGCTCATTCACTACTAAACCTTCAGATAGCTGGCTGATATCAGCTGGTTCACCACTACATCTTCAGATAACTGGCTGATATCAGCTGGTTCACTACTACACCTTCAGATAACTGGCTGATATCAGCTGGTTCACTACTACACCTTCAGATAACTGGCTGATACCAGCTGGTTCACTACTAAACCTTCAGATAACTGGCTGATATCAGCTGGTTCACTACTACACCTTCAGATAGCTGGCTGAAATCAGCTGGTTCACTACTACATCTTCAGATAACTGGCTGATATCAGCTGGTTCACTACTACATCTTCAGATAGCTGGCTGATATCAGCTGGTTCACTACTACATTTTCAGATAGCTGGCTGATATCAGCTGGTTCACTACTACATCTTCAGATAACTTGCTGCTGTCAGCTCATTCACTACTAAACCTTCAGATAGCTGGCTGTTATCAGCTGGTTCACTGTTGCATCTTTGGTCCTTCTTGGAAATAACTTAAAAAGTGCAGAACTAAATGCTAGTATTGGTTCTCAAGCTTTTTTTTTTCTCTGTGATCAATCAATCAATTAAAGCCTATTACTCCTCTCGATGCATAGGTCATTGGTCACATCTCACCTGCATAGGGGACCTGAGCTGTTGTTGCAACCTCTCTCCAGGTGTAACTTTTTAATTGTAGTTCCCTTACATACTCCTTTCTCCATGTATCTTTAGGTCTGTCTCTCTTTCCTTTCCCTTGAGGATTCCGTGTGAGAGCCTGCCTGTCTATTGGACAGAGCCTTCCTCAGTGTAGGTCCTTTTCAGCTCCATTTTCTTCTGTTAATTAATTGTTTCAGTGACTGTTATTGTGGCTGGCTCCTTTCCCACAGGTCTTCATTCCTCACCATGTCTTGCCATTTTATATCCATTGTCCTTCGTTGGCATCTGTTGGCATCTATCGCCATGTTTGTTCTCAACATTTTGAATCCAAACAATAGCACTGGAGTGAATCTTGATTTCTCTGAATCTCTATATATTGTATAGTGTCAGGACTGCCATTCTTGCCTTTCCAATTTTGGTCCTTACATCTGTATCTGTACCCTCTGAGGTGCCAATTGTGCTGCCCAAATAGGTAAAGGCATCATCCACCTCTTCCAACGGCTCTCCCTCCAGCATGTTTGGGTCTTTGTTTTCAGGTTGATTTTAAGGAACTTGTTGTCTTCATGTTGATATTCAGTCCCAATCTGGCTGATTGTTCTTTCACCCTGTCAGATTTATCTTGCACTTGACTAAGACAGTGTCACAACAGTACCAAATTATCTGCATAATTCCACTGAATGTCAATTCTTCTCTTTTCTTCATTAGATGTCTTTATTATCCAATCTATGTTGTTGTTCTTTAATGTCCACAATGAGTAGATTTACTCTTTTGTGCGCCCTGAAAAGGATGTTAAGTGGCAGGTTGTAGTAGGTTTAATCACATGCCGTGAATGCTGATGAAGATAGACAGCGGTTCTCCAGGTGGTTGTGCTATGCTTGGCTTCATCAGCATGACGCTCACTACTATAGGGCTCACATCAATCCACATCTTGTCAGCCAGACTGCCTTGGAAACAGCCTGTTTCTAAGGAACTCTACATAGAAGATTGTGGTCTTGGTCAGTATATTGTGCCTGACCCTGACACGACATCCTGGTCAGTATCTTGTGCTTGACTGGACTAGTGCCTCAGTTACCCTATCCAATCTATAGTCAACAAGAACATAAAGGATAAGAGAAGGCATCCCTGTCTCACCCATACTGCACCATAAAGCTGTGAGTTGGTGGTTCTTCATGTACCACTGTACAAACTGTAGTTGCATATATACCCTATATGAAGGTTATGTATTTCTCTGGTATTCCATAGTGTCTCAACAACTGTCAAAAAATGCGTAGATCCACACTGAAATATTTTTTTTTAAGTATATAAAATGACATATAAGATGGATGTTTGCAATTCAATAGTTTGTTCTACTATGATGTGTAAAGTAGCTGTACGATCTGTGCATGATCTTTCCTGGTATAATAATTCAATAGGTTGTTCTACTATGAAGCGTAAAGTAGCTGTACGGTCTGTGCATGATCTTGCCTGGCATAATTCTGTCTCCCAGAGTGAATAACCATTTCTCCAATTGTCAATCTCATCTTTCCTAACTGTATATATGTATCTTGTTTCACACAGCTCTAGGACTGTCAGGTTGTAATTTTTAATCTCTTTAGCTATCCTTGCCACTTTCCTGTTTGTTAAAATGTTCTAGCATTCTTTGCTGCTATTTATTTTTTCTTCCTGCTATTTGGTAGGGTGGTCAGCCATAGAGCTTCCCTGCAGCTTTCACTCCATTGTGTCATTCTTCTCTTTGCCTTAGATCCTTCCTTTCCCAAGGCCATTTGCTTTTCTTTTGATCTCAATGTTTTTGTAACCAATTATGCTTTTATAGATTAGGGTGGCTACCCTAATTTAACCTATTATACCCTAGGTGAGCTGTCCATTTTTAGTCTATTCTTTTCACTATGACCTGTCCAGCCTATGTGATCCTTATGGTGCTTTTGCATCTGCTGGCTGTGGTCATTGAGAAATACAAGCTCCTTTCCCACTTCAAGGCATCACACTCAAGAGAGCTTCATTGTGATTGCTCAAATAGACTGTTCTACTACATTATGAATGTTTCTGTTCATCAGAGACTCATGCTCTTACTTGGAATCCTGGTATTCAAGCAGGCAGGTTATGCCTGCTGCCAGGTAACCGAAGGCTATTTGTAGAACATTCTTTATTTTGCAATGTTTACTTCCTGTGACTTACTAGGCCTGTGGAAAGGTAGAATGTGAATTGGATAAGAATTTCATTCTTTTTTTTAGAATATTTTGCCCATATATTGTTTCAGCTGCTAAGTGTTTTTTTAACCCGTACAGCCTGTACACAGTTTCACCCATCTCCAACATAACTAAACGCTGGTCTTACCTAGCTTAAGACCAGTGTACACTTGAAAATTCTCTGATAGAAAATCTCACCATTGTGCGTTTTTGTTTTTTGACAGGCAAACGCCATTACCTCTCAGCTATAGCACTTCATGCTCATGTCCGGCAATAAAGGCTCTGTGGACAAGGAGTTAAAAACTAGTTTTAAAATATTACCGTGATGACTATATTTGCTCTTACATAAAATAGCTTACAGGATATTCATTTGCTGTGTTAAATTAGCGAACAACTGAATTTGGTTTGCATAACAAAATTGGATATGTGAAAGATAGCTTACACATATTTGAATTCACACTCACAAGAGAGCAGGTCGTGGTCTTCAGACTTCGCACTGGCCACAATAGATTGAGGTACCACCTATTCAACAAATTGAAGATAGGTGGCACTGACGAATGCTCGTGTGGTACCGGGAAAATGACAGCTGAACATTTGCTGCAAAACTGCCCGACATACGAGGATCAGAGAAAGCAGATGTGGCCATCACCCATGCCAACACAAGACAAGCTCTATGGCAGTGTTGACAGCCTCAGGATGACCGCTGCTTTTTTCGAAAAAATAATGGTTGACGTCTGACAGCGTACGACGAAGAAGAAGAATCTGCACAGATGGGTAGTTGAGTGTATGCATATCTTAAAAAGAAAACATGTGTATCTAGCACATCAATTTTTCAGATTGGACCACTACAGGTTAATGTCACACCATATGTGTTTATTGACCTATTTAACTGGAGCACGTACATGATCTCTGTCTCTGCCACTGCCCTCACAGCCGAGTTGAAGGAGTCGTCCAGTCAGAATGTAACAACCCTTGCCTCGAGTGAGTAAAATTAATAACTGGGAACAGGAGAATTGTAAGATAAATAGAAATAACAATAAATGAAATAACAATGACCATTTCATAACAAATTATATATGATGTATGTTGATATTAGCCCTCCTAGAGAGTCTTCCTGCATTATACTTCTATTTGTTTCATATGAAAAATATGGTTGTAGCTTTGGGGGTGGGGGTGGGGAGGGAGGGGGGGGGGGATGTTTCTTTATTCAAGTTTTTTTCTCTTTCTGATTATGTCTGTACTCTTATTTAATTCTGAGCAGAACTGCCTTTTGTTCTGAAAATGCCTGCGCTGTCTTTAGCTCTGAGATTGACTTTGTAGCGCGTAAGGTTTTTCTGTATCCCTGAAATGAACTTTTATTTCTTCTTCTTTGATCAATTGATCCTAGGCTTCTAGCCTGGTGAGGTTCACGATCAACTGATCCTAGGCTTCTAGCCTGGTGAGCTTCACAATCAACTGATCCTATGCTTCTAGCCTGGTGAGGTTCACAAAGGAGACTGTGCTTCAGGTCTTCGCCGCGCCCCCCCCCCCCCCCCCCCCCCCACAGCTTTTCTAACATGGTTGCTTCCCCAGGCCAGACTATTTCTTTGGTCTGCATAAGTAAGGCAGTCCTGCAGATATATTCTGGTGTTTGCTTGGGTGCTCCACAATTGCATGTGGAGGTGGGCCTTGAGTTTGCAATGTCCCGTACTGAGTCTGAAGATCTTTGTCTGCCCATCTCTGCCAAGTGTGTATACGCTATAGTTTTCTGACTTGTATTCTTTGTGCTGGTACTTTTGCTGTAATTATTTATGTAATTTATTTAGGATGTGATTGTAGTGTAAAAGGCTAGTTAGTCAATTTGGTATAGAGCAGAAGTCTTAAACCACACTCATGGTTGTATAAGGATACGTTTTATGGCCCAAAAGCTCAACCTCTGTAATATCAAGATAGTTGTTTATGTTAAAAAAATGTACAGCAGAGTAGAAATATTTAAAATAAACTTGATTTTTATTTAAAGTAAACATTGTAATACTGAACTTTAATCATTGCTTGGAATTATAAATGTTCATTTTCAGCCCAATTTTGATCATTCAGGCAGACTGATTTGCTTCAATATCTTTCACAATTCATTTGCTTGGAACTGTTTTGTTGTTAGTGTATTGTTTATTTTCCTTCTTAAAATGTAAAAATGTCTGATTTGTTATTATGACCATTTTTTCTGTTTAGGAAATATTTAAATTGACTCACTGCTAGTATAAAGCACCCAATATTCTTGCCTGTAAGACCTCAATGAAAGAATTCTTCATAGACTTTAAAAAGTTGAACATGGCTGAAGATATTTGGTGTAAAAAACAACATTATTTAGAGGTGTAGAGACTTTTGAGGAAACACTAAAAACATGTTTTAAAGCACACCACAACGAGCGCAAAAGTAAATGTAACAATATATCTAAGACCTGCACTCACTGTGGTTAAAGTGTGCCAGTCTGAAATCCACAAGATCAGCCATGTAAAGAGCGGCCAAATGAGACATTTACCCACTTAAAACTGTCTGTAAAGACAAAAAGAGCCATATAAATAAATATTCTTGCCTGGGGCTGAAGATGCTGCACAGTGAATGAGGTGGCCTCTATCAGGTTCTGCCAGAGCTGACCAGACCCTGTTCCACCTCCAAGCAGCGGCTCTGGAAACAGGCTGCACTAGTGTAGTCTGATTTAGAGAATAGGGATCGCAGTGGGAAGAGACAATGTTTTTTTCAGGACAAACGCAGAAGAAGAAGTAGAAAACTCTTACCTAGCCATTATTATTAATTGTCTTAACTTGGACCACTTGATCTGATTTAATGAACTGCACGGAGCCCACTAGCTGCATATTTGTAGACCCTTGAAATAAATTCCATAAGGTCTGATCCCTTGGCTTGTGAGTTCTGAAACAGACTATAGCCTTAATAACAACTTTTATTGTATTTGGAACTTGATGTGACAACCTGTTGCGTAAATAATAATTTTTATTAGTTATATTACGAGTGATTGTACAGTCTCTGAATTCTTTATTTGTTGAGCTTCGTGATCTGAATAGAATGTTTTTATTATTTATTTGATTTGCTCTGTCTGATAGACCTGAAACTCTTGGGTGTGGTTGTATATTTTACTGCAAAAAGATTTGTTTGTCTGTTTTGTATAGAGTGATCACAATGCCTGAACTTCTTGTGTAAGCTCTGACAGGGACTGATATATCTGACATAGACTAATATACCTGATATGAACTGATAAACCTGACATGGACTGTATTTCTCAATACTTCAACTCTTAATGAGAACATAAGGAAATGCGATTTGTGCTAGGACTTCTGTCTTCACATTGTCTAGAATCCTAAAGCTGGAGTTTAAGTAAGTTTGAAAATCTCTCTCTTGACATGTCGGTGCCTTGTGAGGCTAATTCCTCATTTCTTGTTGCAGTTCCTATAGGTACAATTACAGGACTAAAATGGGACAGCATTGATTCAACAGAAACTGTGTTGTCATGGGGACCAGTCCCATGTAACCAGCGAAGAGGTAAGAGAGAATGTTATAGAGAAATCTATTGATTGCCAAGGAAATGACAAGACTGGAAGTGTGAAATGCCAAAGTCAATGAAGTCAGAAATAATTAGAAAAGCATTAATCCTTTATTTGTTTTGTTTCATTATGTAGTGACACATAGTATAAACATGAATTGCTTTTATGTGAAACCATTATTTAGAACTGCTTCTTACAACTGGGAGTTAGGTTTAGCCAGTATAACTCAGACTTTCCAAAGTAAACTGTTCTGAATCTTTTGATGCATTTTGGTTTCATTGAGGATAAGGAAAAATTATTGAGGATAAGACTTAAGGAAAATCATGGAAGTGGCACTTCATAATTACTCTTCTACTATTGTATTATACTAAACATGTAGAATCACAATAATATAAGACATTGCAACTGTTCGAGAATCATTTGAGTTTCTGCACTTTGGCATTAACACATTGCAACTGTTTGAGAATCATTTTAGTTTCTGCACTTTGACATTAACACATTGCAACTGTTTGAGAATCATTTGAGTTTCTGCACTTTGGCATTAACTTCCTCCAAAAAAAATAGATAATGAAAATACAAGTATATTTGTTCTGCTAAAAATTGGCACTGCTGGAATTTAGACAGACCCATGTGTGCTAAATCCCTCTCAGTAAATGGCAAAGGTCATTGACACTGCTGAGTTCTGTAGCTTGCTGGCTTGATATACTCGTGCTATGCTATCTCAGGCAATACTCTCAGCTGAACCTGCGTATGATTTTAAAACTTTGCAATCTGTGCATTGCGATGCCTTCATCCGCTTCTTCTGATGATATGAGAAACAGGATGACCGCCTTGTCCTGATTTTTGCCATAAGCCTTCTTTGTGTCTGTGCCTCTTCAAGTATCACGTTATTAGATTTTCTTGCAGTCCATAGAATTCTCATTTTTCTGTAAAACCACATTTCCTTTGATCTCTGTGCTTGCCAGCTGATTGTTCATGACTTGCTGCTATATGTCAGTAATTGTTCCATGATGCAGTCAAGAACTCTCTTCCTTACCATGCCTGTAATAAAAAGGAACTATTTAGCACAGTGCATAGAACCTGCTGATTTGATCATGCTTAAAAGAGTGCACATCTAAAGTGCATGTGTCAAAAAATGAACATCTAAAGGTGTCCAAAAGTGAACATCTAAAGAGAAAATGTCAAAAGAATGCTTGTTCAATAGTTTGCAACTAAAATTAACGACAATAGTTTTCTTCTTCTTCTTCTTAATTTGCTCTCATTCACCATGGCCATTGATCATAAACCTTGATGCTGCATGAGACTTCTCCTTGTGCTATACGATGGTTGTTTATATGGAGCGGACAATTTTATCATAATAAAATAAAGTTACATTGGATGAGCAACAGGTTCAGAAGGACACTGAGAAAACATTCAGGCAGCTGTGTGCTAATAAAATAAAGTTACATTTGATACAGAAATAAATTACCTGTGTATTCAGACTTCATAGAATGCAAATTTAGAATACTCGTACATTTGGCTCTGTTATTACCTATTTAGATGTAGATCTTTTCTACTAAGAAACATATATGAGACTAACAACATTGTTTTGCTGTTCTCTAGGTCCATTAAGCTCCTACAGCCTGCGGCTAACAGCTATTGGTAGCTCCAGTATTGCTCAGACTGACTATGATACACAAGATACACGACTCAGACTATTCAATCTGACACCTTACACCAACTATTCTGTGCAGATACGTTATATAAATATGGCAGGAGTTGGGCCTTGGAGTGAGGGGTATAACTTCACAACCCTTGAAGGGGGTAAGTCTGAGCATTAGCATTGTTCTGACACTCTTTCGTAGGACATGTTTTTAGCATAACTATCACGTTTTGTGTGATTTTTTTTTTAAGGCTCATTCTACATAATTCTAGGTAGCAAAAGAATAGGGCCATTTTAACTGTTTAGTCTTGTTGTAAAGTAACCTAAATGGGTCTGTGCATGGAGCTAGCAACCTGATCATGTAAAACAACCTACTACAGAAAACCGTATGTAAGGGGTTAACTACAGTGTTGACCTTATAAAGAGCCAAATAGAAACAAAAATCCATGTTTTTTTGTTGAACAAAAGTGAATTTCATGTTTGGGCATTTGGCTTGAAGTCATTTTATAAATGTGTTCTACTGAAATGGCATTGCATTTCAAGATGTATTACTGATTTGTATCTTATTACATATTGATCATCTTCATACATTCTTTAGTAATCCCTTTTATTTCTACAGTCTGTTTGTACCACATTCAAACCTTCGTAATCTATAATTTTAGTAATCCTGATAATTTAACTTATACATGTATACCTTCCTCTGAATATTCTTTGGTGTGCATGATTGACAGTGTTCCAACATTTTATGCTGGCATTTGTTAAACTTATATTGTTTCTTCTAATGTGTGCTGTGTTTTTTTATCCAGTCCTTGATAAAGCCCTTTGTAGGTAACAATGGCTAAATTATCTGTTATTGTTTAGATGTAAAGATTTAATGTTATTCTTTTAAATTTAAAAACAAAACTGTCAAAAGATACATCCGATATTTCCTTTTTTTTAATTGAAGAAACAGATACTTTTAATTTCTTTCACCAATATATATTTCCTTCTTCCTCATAAGCAAGTTTAGTTAGCTCCCAATGCTGCAGCTGTTACTTCTCAGATATTTTAACTGTTGACTATGTATTCAACGTTCAGATTTACTTGGCATTCTCTTCTACTATTTCATTTTCATATTGCCATCCTCTTCTATTAATTCCTCCATGTTGCAGCCTGTGCATGTCTGGTTATACTGTTACATTCTTTCCTGACTGTGTGCTCTATCAACTTTCACTCTGTTAACTCTAACAATATTGGTTCAACAACATTGGTTGTTTTTCTCGTTCTCTTCCAGATGATACAGCATATTATTATTGGCCATTTCATATCTTCTTCTTCTGCCTCGTTTGTTCTAAATCTCTTGCTACCAAGTCCTGAAAAGGGCTTTTCAAGTAGCAGAATGTTGTCCAGAGAACGGAATACTCTGTATCATATTTTTTTTTGGGTCGACACATCCGACTTAGCAGGCATTTTTGAATACCAGGTTAACCTTCCCTCTTCAATCCCTTCTCTTTAGCCAGTCTACTATGTTGCAGCCTGTTAATTAGGATAATCGCATGGAGGTGTAGATGGGTCTTGGCAGCTCTGGTTTGATGGTTCTGATTCCAACATTCAGCTATGGGTCGCTGACTGCTGCAGCTCATACACTGCAGAGCATCTTGATTCCAGCTATTTCATAATAATTGTACAAATGCAGGATCTGCTGGGGAAGGTCTGAAATTATGACATCTCTTTGGCAACATGTTATAGCAGGACCTGGTCTTATTTTTTGGGAGAAAGATGAAAGGTTACAAATTGAACGGAGCAAGTGAAGAACAATAAGGGTCAGGTGAAAATGCTGATCAAAACTCCACTTCATGTCCTCGTTTGTGCTTCTATAAATAGGCAGTGTTACAGCAGCCTGGCCAATGAGGTAGAGATCTGCACTGTATTTCCCATAGTGGTGAACTTACTAAAAAGCCTTGCATTGCTCTATGGCCATGATGATCCTGGTCCACCTTCTCAAGTACGTCTTGAGATGTAAGAAGAACCACTGTAACCATCTACAAAGAAATGTTGTTGAGGGTTAAATCAACTCAACACAAGAAGTATCAAATGATAACAATATATTGGATGTAGAGGATTGAAATACGTCTGGTTTCATTAAACGTTATGCACTTGAAAACACGTATCTTCATTATTAAATGTTGAATTATGTGTTGTTTGCCTTTTGTCTGCAGTGCCTGGACCAGTAGAAATTACTCAGCTTACTCCATCATATTCCAGCATTAGCATAACATTTGATCCTCCAACTAACACTAATGGCATCATCACAACATATACGACCATGTTTGTCACCAACAGCAGTGATTTTAATGTGTCCCAATCAACAACTGTTTTGGCAACCAGTGGAAGAGTAAATATGATGGTGGACAGACTAACTTCGGAAACTCTCTATTATTTGAAGGTACAAATGAGCACATTGATTTAATTATGACAGTTATTGTAATATATTGTAATACAATTTTAAACAGAGCTTACTTACTTACTTTCTGTGTTCAAGCACCACGTTATACAGTATGCATCCAATATTAAGCAACATGGATTGCCACTAGTCTCATGAAGCTAGTGAAACCATCAGTGTAAGAGAAATTCAAATGGTTTTGTACTGGCTTCCTGTGTGGCAGAGTTTAACTTAAGAGATAACCTCTTGATGCCTCTAGAACAGAAACAGCATAAGCAAAAAAGAAGTATTTCTCATACAGCAGAGTCCATAATAAAATGTCCAACAAAGCCAATAATAAAATATGTATGACAGTCAATAAAAAAATATACATCACAGTCAACAATGCAATATACACCACAGTTAATAATAAAATATTTAGTAGAATCAATAATAGCATGTACATAACAATCAATAATAAAATATACATGACAGTCAATAATAAAATATACATAACAGTCAGCAATAAAGTATACATAGCAGTCAATAATAAAATATACATGACAGTTAATAATAAAATATACATCACAGTCAATAATGAAATATACATCACAATCAATGATGAAAAATAATACAAAACCATTAATGAAAAGTGCAATTAAATTTATAAAAACAATTTAAATTAGGCAACCACAAAAGAGAATGATGTCTTTTATTATAAACTAATAGAAAATATTTTCTATACTAGCTACTACTATTGAGTAATGTTTCTGTATTGTGCTTCTGTTTTGGAAACAGCCCAGGCCATTATAAACATTTTAAAAATGTGTTCTATATAATATTTCTCTAGCACTTTAAATTACTAACTACAACTTAAAGCTGTTCCAAAGTGTCCCTATGTACTTATATCTAAGATGGCAGCCAGTACGTCAGTGGGCATTGGACAGTATGGATCTATCAAGCAAACAAGGACTTTGAAAATCCCTCCTTCCCTAGAACCTATGACCATAAAACTGTCATCTCGGACAAATAGTTGTCTCACAATTGAGTGGACTCAACCTGCAAACAATAATGTATCTATTACATCTTTTGTGGTGAGTACTACCAGCTTGACCATGTACATAAATCAATGCAATTCCATACTTATACTTTACATATCCCTGTTTACTTCTCTCTACCTTTTTGTTCTAGCTTTGTAACCTCAATTCACATTTCATTTTCTTGGAAATAAATCATTAATTCTAGTGCTCTTGTGACTGAAATTCATTGTTTTGTATTCACCTAGTACTTGATTCAAATAAGCTACATTCCATATTTGTTTCCATTTAACTTTTGTAGATTAATTAAACATTCGCATTTAACTTGCTCTTAGTCCCATATCAAAGACAATATAGTTATATTGTAGTTTGTTGTTTTTGTCTTTGTGTCCACATGAAACAGACACATGCTTATCTCTGTTATTGTTTAGAGATATTAGTAACCTGTTACAGTTATGTTTATATTTTCTTCAATCTAAACATTAATTAAATGAAAGAGCTACAGCAGTCAGCAACCCATAGCTGACTGCTAGCGTCAGGGCCTGCAAACCAGAGCTACCAAGACCCTTCTACACCTCCATGTTATGATACTGTATAACAGGCTGCAACAGAGCAGGCTGGCTAAGTAGAAGGGATCAAAGAGGGAAGGCTAACCTGGCACTAAAAAAATGCCTGTTGCAGAAGACGGATGTGTTGGACCAAAAGGTGCAAATATCAAGCTGTAAACTAGCGACACAACGCATTCCGTTCTCCGGACTACATCCTGCTACTTGAATGAATGCAGCAGAAGAAGAAGACAACGATGCTTGTTCCCATTACTGAGGTTGTTGTTATTGTTTCGAATGCCCACAATAAGTTGGTTTGCTCTTTTGTGTGCACTGAAAAGGACATTAACTGGTGGGTTGCAATAGCTTTCCTCACATGCTGATGAAGGTGGACTGGGGTCTTCCAGGCATTTGTGATTACTGAGGTCTACCAGTAGAATTTATTTTTAAGACTCATAATTCTCATAAATTTACTACAATCTAGCTGGAAGTGAGAAGACTAACAGCAGATATCAGCACTGCACCAATGAGGGAAGATATTGCTGTATCCCAGAATACTTACCTCATGTGTCAGCTAAAACCCAGCTCTTTATACAGTGTCACTATCTCTGGGATTAATGCAGATGGTGTTGTAACATCAGCAACAGGCAGTTTTAGTACAGGTAATGCTTTTTACTATTTTTATAGAGTAACATCTCATTTCAATACTAAGTCCATAGATTTTAAGCAATATAAATAGTTATCATTGCGCACCCGCCAACTTGTTTATTATTGAAAAAAACATCCTGATTCATTGTGCATTATAAAAGTGTGTTGACGCTTTGTTTTTTTGTTTCTGTAAAGGAAGTTTGTGCCAATCTTATATTGGCACTAGCAAGTCCATTAATGTCATATGATTTTTCTGTCCTGGAAATATAACATCCTCTAAAAAAATTACAATCTGGCTGGTAAAATATGTTCTGTGACCACATATTCCACATTCCAACCCACATATCAAAGAATAATTGTAAAATAAGCAAGAGAATCCTGGTTCTCATTAATAGTAGTTCTCATAGAGTTTAATGTAGATAAATGTACAGTCATCCACATGGGTAAATCCAATATGGAACATAATTACAGAATTGGAGAGAACAATATTAGAAAGATAGATAGAGAAAGGGACCTAGGGGTTATAATAGATCATACAGGTAAGGTGAGTGAGCAAGTTCAGGGAGCAGTGAAAAAGGCAAATGCAATGTTAGGTATGATAAAAAGAAATATTAAACATAGGAGCAAGGAAGTGATAGTCAAACTATGTAAAGCTTTAGTTAGACCTAGATTGGAGTACTGTAGACAGGTGTGGAGTCCTTATCATAGAGGGAATATAAACATGCTGGAAAAAATACAAAAAAGAGCGACAAAGATGATAGTGGGATTCCAGAATTACAGTTATGAGGAAGACTCAGAAAAACCGGCCTACAGTGTCTAGAAGAGAGAAGAATTCGTGGTGACTTGATTCAGGTTTATAAGATTATCAGAGGAATAGATAAATTATACTATAACAAGTTTTTAAAAAATGCAGCCACCCACAATGACAAGTGGGCATAGCTACAAGTTGACTAAAGAGAGGTCCAGATTAGATATTAGGAAATATTTTTTTAGTCAGAGAATAGTGAATGCTTGGAATGCATTGCCATGGAAGGTAATGGAGGCTGGAACGGTTAATGCATTTAAGAATAAATTGGATGCGCATAACTTTTAGAGCAAGGTGATGTAATTGAAACTGGTTGTATGCAGACTCTGCAGGGTCTTCTAAACCATTATAAAGGCGTTAAGTTAGTTAAGTTATGAAGAAAACCAAGCTACTTAAAATAAACCAGATCAACACAGAACCAATCATGCTTGAGGTGAATTGAAAGAGAAAGAGGTGGATGCCTTGACCTATTTGAGCAGCACAGCTGAGACGCTAGGGGTACAGATGAAGATGTAAAGACAAGAATTAGAAAGGCAAGAATAGCATTATCAACACTAAACAACATATGGAGGTCCAGAGAAATCATGGTTCACACCAAAGTTAGAATATTCAATGCTAGTGTCAAGTCAGTGCACATGCATTGAGCTAAAACATAGAGAATGGCCACTGTAATACAACAAAGACACCAGTCCATTATTAACAGATGCCTATGAAGGATAATGAACATAAAGTGGCAGGATATGGTGAGGAATGAAGACCTGCGGGAAAGGCTCCAACAACACGGAACAACTAATTAAGAGAAGAAAATGGGGCTGGGTAGGACATGCAATGAGGAATGTACTGTCGAACTTAGCTAGGTATGCTCTCACATGGAATCCTCAAGAGAAAAGAAAGAGAGCAGACTGAAAAATACATTGCGAGGAAGAACTATGATTTATTGGCTACAGCGAGAGAGAGACAGAAAGATTAGCTCACAACCGTGTATGCTGTTGTTGTGTGGTCAATAATCTATGCACTAGGAGGAGCAATGAGTTTTCATTGAGTAATTGAACAATTTTACAGAATAAATATTTGTCACTTGAGTATGGGGCTTGTTGATCTGAGGGGATGTAACAATTCTACAGATTTAAATAGCTGCCGTTTGAACACAGGGCTATCAGCCTACTGAGCTGTGTCGGCAAGCTGATCGAACGTATGATAAACACCAGACTGATGTGGCATCTGGAAGAAAAACGAATACTAATTCCACAGCAAGCCGGCTTTAGACAGCACAGATCCACTGAGGACCAGGTCATCCTCATAGCCCAGGAAATAGAAGATGCCTACCAGGCACAGAAACACACAGTAGCTGTTTGGGTGGATCTGGAAAAGGCATTTGACAAAGTCTGGAAAGATGGACTTAGAGTCAAGCTAAGAAGAAGTGATGTTTGTGGGAAAATGTACAAGTGGATCAACCACTACCTCAAAAAAAGAACGGCCAGAGTCCAAGTACAAGGGCAGATGAGCAAAAAGGTGACACTCGAGCAGGGAGTACCCCAAGGGGGAGTACTGTCACCCACACTCTTCCTGGTGTATATAAACGACATTACAGAGAATATACCAAGAAGAGTCCATAGCTCAATGTTTGCAGACGATCTGGCTATGTGGACCTCTGAAAAGAATCTCACCATAGCAAGAAATCGGATGCAGCAGGCCCTAACATCGCTGGAAGAGTGGGCGAACTCATGGCTGGTCAATATAAACGAGGAGAAAACCACATGCACAATATTCTCACTTTCAATCAAACCCCAAAATACCAAATTAAGTTTAAATGGCAAATTCCTGCAGCCAAACGACAACCCAAACTATCTGGGCATGGACAACAGCAGCAAAGGCGAACTTCGATAAAGTTAGCAAACTTCAAAACCAAGCCATGAGAGTTATAACAAGAGGCATGAAGTCAACGCCAATTGTAGAACTTGAAAAGATTACAAAACTGCAATCCATGACCGATAGAAGAGACTGCAGAGCCCAGCTGCAGTCAGAGAAACTCTGAAGACTGACTGACCATCCAATGCACCAGAGACTAAACAATTTGGGAAATGGGAAACTAAAGCGGAGAAACTTTGCAGAAATAGCCAAAGCAAAGATGCACGAAGATCCCATTAACGCACTAACAACACCAAAACCCATCACTACTGTACGAAAACCTACCTGGAGGCAGGATATATTTCCAGAGGTGGTAGAAAATATACCAGGTATTGGAAACAAAAACTGCCAGACTGAAAAAGAAAGGAGAGATACTACCCTAAGCTTTATACCGAAAAGCTACCCAAGCATGGACTGGACCCATGCATACGCCGACGGTTCTGTAACAAACACTACACAGAACGGAGGGGCAGGAGCATTCCTAAACCTACCAAATGGCAGAAAAATAACACTGTCATTTGCTACTGGTAAGTACACAAGCAATTTCAGAGTGGAGGCAGAGGCACTGAGGGCGACAGTGGAAGAAATGGTGACACACAAAGAAAATTACCAGTTGAACAGAAGAGAGCAGGTCGTTGTCTTCAGACTTCGCACTGGCCACAATAGACTGAGGTACCACCTATTCACCAAATTAAAGATAGGTGGTACCGACGAATGCCCGTGCGGTACCGGTAAAATGACCGCTGAACATCTGCTGCAGAACTGCCCGACATACGAGGATCAGAGAGAGCAGATGTGGCCATCACCAGTGGAACTGCAAGACAAGCTCTATGGCAGTGTTGACAGCCTCAGGATGACCGCCGCTTTTTTCGAAAAAATAATGGTTACTGTCTGACTGCGTACGAAGAAGAAGAAGAAGAAGAACACAGGGCTCATTGATTTGAGGGGGATGTAACAATTCTACAGATTTAAAAAGTTGCCGTTTGAACATGTGGTTCGTGGATTTGAGGGGGATGTAACAATTTTACAGGTAGAAATAGCTGCCGTTTGAACACCGGGCTCATTGATTTGAGGGGGATGTAACAATTTTACAGAAAAAAATAGTTGCTATTTGAACATAGGATCCATAGTCTTGAAACAGTATAACAATCTATATTGTAAAAAATGATCATGTAATGTCTAAGTCCGTAGATTTGAGACAATGTTAAAAATGTAAAAATGTAAATAATTTTAATAGTAACTCTAACAATGATATTTATCCTTATACTCATTTCATTGCATTTTTTGAAGCACAGATGTTGAAGTGTAGATGACAAAGATTGATGTTTTTCTCTTTTGTAGAACAGGGAACACCACCTACTCCTGTTGCACCAGTTTTTGTGAGATCAACAAGCACCAATATCACCATTGCAATTGAACCTGTTGTGTCTTTGGATGTGCCAATCACATCATATGAGATCCAGGCTTATCTATTGCCAACTAATAACAAGAGAAAGTGAGTTTATTTGTCATTTTTGCACTTGTTTCATTAGGTTAACTGCTTTTCTAGCTTTTGAACAAGTGAACGAAGCTGACTAAGTCTTCGTGCTTAACTAATGGGTGTTAAAATGACTTTTTATCAGTCAGTAAATGGTTTTAACTCATTTATTACAGAATTGTTTTTCACACTGTTAAAATAAGGACATGCTGAAATGGAATCTGAATGGGTGAATTAGAAGGACATAGTCAGCTAGTTACGGGAATCATCTGCTGACATATACCTTTCCCCATCTGCTGACATATACCTATCATCATCTGCTGACATTTACCTTTCACCACCTGCTGACATATACCTTTCCCCATCTGCTGACATATACCTTTCACCATCTGATGACATATTCTTTTTGCCCACTTTCTGACATATATCTTTCACCATCTGCTGAAATATACCTTTCACCATCAGATGACATACTTTTCACCATCTGCTGAAATGTACCTTTCACCACCTGCTGACATATACCTTTCCCCACCTGCTGACATATACCTTTCCCCACCTGCTGACATATATCTTTGACAACCTGCTGACATATACATTTCACCACCTGCGGACATATACCTTTCACCATCTGATGACATATACCTTTCACCAAGGCAAAGACTACCGTCAATCATAGATGATGATGGCATAATTTATTTTGCCAGTGCTATTTTTAGTTAGGATTAACTACGCTCCTTTTTATTATCACTGTCTCGTCTCGAGCCGCCCAATCCCAGTGGCAAGTCAAGGACAAGACGACTAGGGGGCGACTACGAGATGCAGGGGATTCGGCATCAAGTACCCGTGAAAAAGACGGCGGAGTCCGGAGTTGAACCCACACCACCTGATCACGAGGCCGACGGCTTAACTACTTCGCCATGGAATCCCCACTTTCTACAGAACCTTTCACCACCTGCTGACATATACTTTTCCCCACCTGCTGACAAATACCTTTCACCATCTGATGATATCTATCTTTCAACATCTGATGACATATACATTTCACTATCTGATAACATATACATTCCCCATCTGATGACATATACATTTCCCCATCTGATAATATATACCCTTCACCATCTGATGACATATACCTTTCGCCATCTGATGACATATACCTTCACGAACTGTTAAAAGGGATTGAGCAACCCAACCTATGGTTCTTCTAGGAGTGAATTGATGATGGTTCTTCAGATGCTTATCTTATTTCATCTATTTTCCATTGGAATATAGAACAACAATAGACCACTGGTTCCTAATTTGGACCATATTCTATAATTCGTGAGACCTGTTATCCTGACTTCCTCATCTGCTGTTCTTTGTCTTCCTCAATTTTCTTTTTCCATGGGTATCTAGGCAGCGGATCTTTGGCTATCTTGCTGGGTTTCTACCGAATGATGTCCCACCTATCTTCACTTCCTCTGCTTAATCTCTGGCTATGTTGGTTGTTTCCATGTTGTTTGCTATAAATCTTTGAATTTTATTACAATTTGTCATTTAATAAGAAGTAGCAACTATGTAACATAATATATGTATAGTCTTTCTTAAAGATTTACTAACTGTATAGAATGAATTGATTTTGTAATGATTATTTGATAATTCTAATGTTTAAACAATTTCCTTAGGCGATTTGCTGGTGTTCCAGGCTATGCAACAGCGGAACTTTCACCAACAGAAATCAACAACAGGAGAGAATTCGTTGTTGGTGATGGGTTGTCCTATGGCAGATATATTAACAAGGTACATATTGCCCTCAATCTGAGTATTAGTAAGTCTGGGATGTGTAGACCATTGACCATGTATTCTGTCACTGAATAAGCATGATCCAGTGTTATGTTTTAGCATTGTGGTTCTGAACCTTTTCCAGATTGCGAATGATAAATAACTTTGGCCACTTACTCACCTCTGCATTATAAGATGAACAATGAACTTAAAAATGTATTTTAAAAGTCTAGAGACACACCCCCAATCATCCAGCCCAACCAGGAGGGAATATTCTCATGCCACAGGCTTGAATTTTGAAACTAGTGCTAAAGGTGACCTCATCATCATCATCATTAGGTGCCCTGCCGGTTGACGTTGGCGATCATCGACTTTAATCCATTTAAATCACGTGTGTCGTTTACCAACTCTGTTGTTGATTGTTGCCCATGCCATTCTCTGAGGCTGTCCAGCATTTTCTCTGTTAGCCTTCCTCTGTCTCTCTTTCCTATCTTTTCCATTGTCACACCTACATGTAACTAATCAGACTCTTCTATTTAAACCATATAATTTGTTCAGATACTCTAATTTCCTGCACATTTCTTTATAAAATATACTGTTCCTCAGGTGTTGATTTGTTGACAAAGCTGATGTTTGGGTTTTTAAGTAGCAATGACAGTTTACATGTCCTAGTAGAGGCTTTCTAACATCTAATTTATATTTCTCTATCAAGTCTTTCCTCTTCTGTAAAAATGCTTCTCAGATGTTTAAATTCTTGGACCTGTTCAAGTTGGACATTATTTGCAAGTGTATTTACTAGACCTGATGATCTGCAAAATTTCAAAGTTTCCATCTTTGATTTGCTAATTTGCAAACTATATCTTTCATAGACTATTTTCTGGTAGTGTTCAGAGTTTGTTTCTATGTACTCTTTGAAAATCTTTCTCATGATCTATAAAAGTTAAGTTTTAAAGCTTGTCATATTCTGTTGTTCTATGCTTAATTCTTCTAAGGTAAATAAGACATAAGTACATCCCATTCCCTTTGTGGAATCCAATTTGGTCTTTGCTCAGATGGTTCAACTACTGGCCATATTCTTAATTTAAGTTTCACAAACATTTTTCCTGTATAATTTGGTAGTGATATGCCTCTGTATGTATCACATGTTCTTTTACTGCCATTTTAAAACTAGCTTAGTATTACTGTAGCTTGTTGCCATCTTGTACTCTTTCTTTTCATGTTGTTGTAAAGGTTCTCTTTAATCACTTCAGTTCTGTCTTACCACAAGCTGTCCATACCTGGTGATTTTTTTCTAGGCTTTTCTTTATAGCTCTTCCTATTTATTGAATTAGTATATCAAATTTCAGATGATCTTGTTTGTTAGAATAAATATTGTTTTTCCTTGAGTGTCTGTTGGGTTGAAAAGTTCTTGAAGGTATTCTTTCCATCACTGTTGCTCATTAAATATTGGAGATTCATTTTTGTCATTTTTTTCTTTGTTTTTGTTTGGTTAATATGTAATCTAGCCAAGAAAATGCAGAGACTGAACAGTCTGAAGAAATTATGGCAGAGCACCAACAAAACGATAAAAGTAAAAGTCTGTGTTTTTCCTGTGGCAGCTTATGGCTGCGATTCATGGACGATTACCAAAACTTCCAGACAAAGAATCGAATCCTTTGAGTCAAAATGTTGCAGAAAGATCCTCAGAATACCCTGGACAGAGAAAAAGACAAATGCAGACATTCAGCAAGTGTTGAGCATAGAGGAGAACTGGTTTATCAATTCCATTTTGGTTAGAAAATGCAAATATTTTGGTCACATCACAACAGTTTTGAGAGAACGGTGATGGAAAGTATGGTGCCAGGTAGAAGAGGAAGGGGTAGACCAAGAAAACGATGGCACCAAGATATCCAGGAATGCCTGGGTATGACTGTGGCGAAGGCTGGAGTTTTGGCAAGGGAACGAGTTTCTTTCAGACAGACTGTGATGGGAGCGACGTTTTATAAAGGAATGCTACATGATGGTGAATATGTAATCAATTTATGATGTTGTGTCTGGGCTGTTCTGTCAGTACTCTGTGTTGATATGATTTTTGATGTTGTAAGAGGGTATTTGTTATTAGGCCATGACGAAGATAGACTCAGAAAAACTGGCCTACAGTGTCTAGAAAAGAGAAGAATTCGAGGTGACTTAATACAAGTTTATAAGATAATCAAAGGAACGGATAAATTAGACTATAACAAGTTTTTTCAAAATACAACCACCAACAAGAACTAGAGGGCATAGCTACAAATTAACTAAAGAAAGGTCCAAATTAGATATAAGAAAAAAATTGTTATTCAGAGAGTGGTGAATGCTTGAAATGCATTGCCACAGGAAGTAGTGGAGGCAGGGACAATTAATGCATTTAAGAGTAGATTAGATGTGTATAGCTTTTAGAGCAAGGTAATGTAAATGAAACTGGTTGTATACCGACTCTGCAGAGTCTTCTAAACCAGCATAAAGATGTTAAGTTAAGTTAAGATACATTTATAAGATTTTATTAATTGTTGTTCTGCTCTAATAAGGTGTAACTGAATCTTTCTAAGTAGTGTTCACTGGATGATTTTTTTCCCCCTTTTCCTCCATTAAAATCACACATGATATTTACCCAATTGATAACATCTGAAAAACATTCAAAGAATGCACTTTATCATTGTTGCTATCGTACATTGTATGTAGACCTGTATAATTGTTGTTTTTATTTGTGCAACCTTTTGTAGGCATATTAGTCTTTCACTGATGTATTCTGTTTTTACATTGAACTTTATATTCTCTTAATATACAATAAAACCTACACCATGTTTTGATCTATCATTTGTGTCTACACCGCTCCACACCAGTATAAAGTTCCCATGGGGCTCCTTGATGTTCTTTTCACTATTTACTGATATAATAGTTGTCCATCACAAGTGATGAAGACCACTCTCTTTGTTCAGCCGTGTGGACAGTCGTATCTCTTGCTGTGTCCATGATGTTCGTCCATCACAAGTGATGAAGACCACTCTCTTTGTTCAGCCGTGTGGACAGTCGTATCTCTTGCTGTGTCCATGATGTTCGTCCATCACAAGTGATGAAGACCACTCTCTTTGTTCAGCCGTGTGGACAGTCGTATCTCTTGCTGTGTCCGCTGAAATGGGTGACTTGCGCGGTGATTTGGATTAAAGTGAGGAAGAAACTGCGCCTTTTGTCAACCTCGCTCACAGAACCTAAGCTACCTTTTGCCAGTGGCAAGACATTCATCGAGACGACTGGAGATAGCATAGGATGCAGATTTTGCCTCAGGGTTACCACCGAAGCCTTTCCGTAAACATGTAACCCGCAGGGTAGAAAGGTGGGATGGCATCTAACGCAGTTTGTCGTGCCTTTTCGATAACCACAAGAGGTCGTATGGACAACACTTAGCATGTGAGTGAGTCTGGCATCTCTCCCCAGCTGTTTTCAGCTCATTATAGTAGCATCTAAAATTCCCACACGCCATATTCGTGAAGGTGAACCGGCAGAACTAACCCGTGAAATACGACACAGGAATAAGCGTAGTGCCATTTAGCCGGCGTCCAGACCACGATAAACGGATGGAAGATATCACAAAAAAAGAACGAAATAACAAGTCCAGACGGAAAACAACACCACGTTTCCGTGAACTTCTTAAATTCTATAAGCTCCAGCACCTTTCCACCAGTCTACTAACACTGAATGTTACTATTTTTGTGGCAGGCCTATTTCAGTCTTTTAACGTCTCCACTCCGTAATCTGTTACGATTAGTTTGTTTAAGCCACGTTAATGGTTTCGTAGCAATAGTAAACTGCTGGTTAGCTTGCTAACCAGTAACAGCATTCCCATTTCCCTGTTCTCCAATGACTTTTTGGGCTAATCCCATACTTTATTTTGTTTCCACCGCTAATAATATGGTTGTATTTTTGGACTTTGGAGATTTTCAAAAGTGTACAAGCATAATTTCTCCTATTTTAGAGATCTTTGTAGTTATAATTGCATTAACACCATTTTAGATAACTGACAATTGTATGTGTGCGGCATCAGAATGGTTAGAACGCTTTGTTGTCATGTCAAAGTTACTACGTTTGTTCCCTATTATCTGTACACTCAAGTTTACACAGCTATCAATGGATACTTGACTTACTGTTAGAGAAGACAGGACTACCAAGAAATGACCTGGTCATCCTACCTTACCAAAAAGCCAATACTTTGTGCAATGTGATCTCCAACATGTCATCCTGACAGCAGTATCTGCTTTCCACAACTTTTATCTCTTATTATCTGTATCATTCTTGTCCATTTAAATATTCTACAATTTTGCTATTTCAGATACCGTAGAAGTTGTGAGCATATTGTTACCCAATTTTTCATATTCACAAAATTAGATATTAATAAAGACATTGATGAATGACAAAAGCACTTTGCGTGGTTGAACTCACTAAATTATAAAAATGCTTTTGAAGAACTTGCTAAAAAACACACATCTTTTTCAAGAGCACATATGATATCCGAAGTGGTATTCCATAAAAATAATACAAATTTCAGCCATTTTGTATTTGAACTTTTACACAGGTATTAGAGCGAGATGCCTACTACATGATTTACTACATCGTCATTAGCACACTCAACAATGTGACCACAGTCAGCTGGTCACAGCTGAAGGCTGAAGTCCAAACAGTGCTCTTTGACCCAGCCTTAGCTCCACCCTTAGCCATATCAGTGGCCAACAAAACCATGACTTGTCTCAGTTTCACCTGGAAACTCCCACAAGGGGTGGAGAATGTTACAACTGGGTTTACTGTAAGTTGTTCATTCAGTATATTTTCGTATCCAGAATATTATTTTGTATAGAACCTTTACATTAGAAAGATTGAAATTTGTAAATTTAGTCATACCTCGACTATCAACGCATCAAGTTTTGTCAATTTGTTCTTTCGTTAATTATATTTTGAAAGAACTTTCCAAATTTCTTTACTGTTTTCTCTATTTCATCATCATTGCGCACCATCTTGTTTTTTGCATAATTTAGTCTTTGAAAAGTGGTTTAGTATGTACCATTTTTTAATTTATACTAACTGAAACTTTAGTAGTTGTGATTAAACATATTAATGCTAGATTTTTTGGTGATAAAATTACCAAAGTATTCATACAATTTTTTTCCTGTGATTATGCTGTTGATCCTAAGTATTGTGACAAAAGTTAAAACGTTCCTAGGGTTCACAATTTACAAGAAAAGCTTGATTCATGAACAAAGCTCTATCAAATGCTGAGGAAGGTGGCAAGCTAAGTGTACCCTTGCACTAAATTTAGTACAATTGTAAAGAAAAAAACTAGTGTTCGAGGAAATTTAAAATACTGTGCCAGTTCCTGAAACTTATTAGAAAGATGCACAGTTTAATTGATGAGGTAGAGAAAGTGTTAAATATATGGATTGAAGACCAAGTAAACAATAACATTTCTCTAAGTTGGGTCCAAGTTAAAGGCCAAACTTTTAGCTAGTAACAGCATTGCCATTTCCCTGTTCTCCAATGACTTTTTGGGCTAATCCCTTACTATGTTTTGTTTCCACCTCTAATAACATGGTTGTGTTTTTGGAATTTTTAAATTTTCAAAGGTGTACAAGCATAATTTCTCCTATTTTAAAGGTCTTTGTAGTCATAATTGCATTAACACCATTGTAGATAACTGACGATTGTATGTATGAGGCATCAGAATATAAAATGAAGTATGAAAAAGGATTTAGCTGAAGCAACATTTGAAGCCAGCAGCGGCTGATTTGGATAGATCAACTGAAGAGACATTTGGCCCAAGCAGGGGCTGGTTTGATAATTTTAATAAAAGATCACATATATATTTATTTATAACATTACAATGCAGGGAAAAAGCTAGAGTAGATACTACAGCTGCAGAAGATTTTTCAGGGGTGCTTGAACAAATTATAGAAGACAGTTTCTTTACAGACCTTCAAAGTTGATAAGAGGGCTTTATTTTTGGAAGAGGACATCGATAAGGCAAATATTGTTGCTCTCCTATTTCAAGCAGCAACCACCACAACTAACTGCAATCACCCTTATCCTTTCAGGTTCTGAGCCAACAACATCAGCCCAAGCTCCTGTTAGATCTCTTTAAAAGTCCCCTTCTCCTAAAAGAATTAGATTGAGTTCCTCCAGTTCTGAAGATGATCCTCCTAAATTTTCTTGTACTGGTATTCCCACTGCTCTAGACTTTCTAATTGCATGTCTTTCCAAGGGTGCCTGCAAAAACATAGGCCCATCTCCCTGCTAACACCCTTCTTGACTACACTTTAAAGTCTGAATGCTTTGTTTTCATATGTGGTAGTATCAATTTGACAGCACTCAGCACTTCAGGCTATCTTTGAATCACTTCTTTTGGTAGCCCCAAAGGATCGCCTTCTCACATTCAACTCACCACTCACCATACAGAAGTTTCTTTGGGAGCCGTCATTTGGTAAATTGAACAAGGTGGTGAACACTTTCAGTTAAGCGTTCTGCAAAAGTGTATGAATGTTGGGCATGCTGACTCTGGACAAGATCTCATAATCTGTAATATGGTCCTGCCAGCGAATCTGGATATTGTGCATCCAAAATGTTGTGTGAAAGTGATTTAACCTCCTGGTGTCTCTAGCATAGACAGTCAAGCTTTCTCAAGCATAGAGCAGGCTGTTCCTCATATTATCATATTATAAGAAAATTTGCAGCAGATGTTCATTGGTCAATCTATCAATACCACAGATACACTCATTAATAGTTATTATTTTTAGTTTAGTGCCACAGTGGCAAAGTTATTAGAGAACTGTAATTCACAGCCAAATGTACTAAGTTTGATTGCAATAGGGATGCATTCTAGTTGATTCAGCTGTACGTGGGTACCAAACTTACAGTTAGGGTAGACAGGGCATTGATGAAGGAAATTAGTCACCCCACCTCACAAAAACTTGAGACCTGTTCTATGAAATCTCTAACACCTAATCCTTGATGGCAATGTTTGCTTATGGACTACCTTTACTTTCATTAAACATTGTTGTTTTCAATATATGTTATCTCAATCTATAATGTTCTGTCCACATTTTGAAAATTATCTTCTATTAAATGTGGTTACATTGGTAATAGACAACAACAACCTTGGGTGCTTGAATGCTGGGCAAATAAATTTGAGTTCTGTGGTTTTATATATGTGTGGGGGACGGCGTGGCCTAGTGGTTAAGTGCCATGGCTCACAATCCGAAGGTGCTAGGTTCGATCCCCATCACAGCACTAGCCGTTACCCCGGGGAAGCAAACCCTTAGAAAATGCAGGGGGAAGCAGACCCTTACATAAAATGCATGCTGAAGTTGGATGCACTGGGCCGACAGGCGAAAAATAAAAACACAGTGCAACGCCTTAGGGATTAGAAAAACGCAAAAAAAAAATACCAATATATGTGTGTGTGTCTATTTATATATATGTATATATATATATATATATATATATATATATATATATATATATATAAATATTTATTGGTTATATATTTTTGCACTTCTCCTAACACAGTTAATCCTGAAGACTGCCAGTGATGACTCGTCTCCTGTCACAGTGAGAGATCTGCCAGCAACAACTTCGGGTTATCAGGAATGTGGCCTGAGACCATATACAATTTATACTGTTGGCATCACAGCCAAGACAGCTGAAAGGGTGTTAACTACATCCTCAGAACCTGTCACAACAGGTAAATGTTTACTTTCATGAACTTTTGATGTGAGTGAAAGTACTAACTCTAATAGATTTTTAATACTGGATTAATGTTTGTGCTCAGAAGCTTGTACAACAGGTGAATACTAGCTTATTACCCATAATATTGTTAAAATGAAAAGGAATAGAATAAGACATTCCAAATTAGACTTCCAGAGAATGAAAAGAACATAATGACATTCAAGTCTTGGGCAACAAAGATGTAGAGAGTCTTCTAGTTTCATGTTGAACCAATTTTGATATGGGAGATTCATGCAATTTTTTTTTTTTTTTTTTTTTTTTTTTTTTTGCGTTCGTTTTATTTCTCTTATTTTTATTTTGCGCCTGTTGGCCCAGTGCATCCAACTTCAGCATGCATTTTATGTAAGGGTCTGCTTCCTCCTGCATTTTCTAAGGGTTTGCTTCCCCGGGGTAACGGCCGGTGCTGTGATGGGGATCGAACCCAGCACCTCCGTGCCACTTAACCACTAGGCCACGCCATCCCCAATTCATGTGATTAATTCTTTAAAAAAAAAAGAAATGTCAACAGCAGCTGCAGAAAAATGATTTCTCAAGCGAATGCTATGGATGTTGACATCTTATAAATAAAAAAAAGGAAATATTACAAGAATCATTGTTGAAAGATCACTGCTAATGTTAATTTTTTAAATTATATGCATAATAGATTGTATAAATATGATGAAAGGCCTGAACAAATGAAGACAAAGAGAAGCCTAAGAAATCAGAGAGGAACAGCCAGGAATGATATAACAAATATCAGATGAGGATAACAATTCATCTTGAAGGCCTAATTGAATCATGTTTATTTTACTTACATTTACACTTAACTGATTTGTTGACTTTCATGTTAAACAAATATCTTGACCACCCAATGTATCTCATTTATCTTTGGTAACTAGTTTCTTCTCTGCTGTTTACATTTTTGTCAGACCTTGATATTATTGCTAACAATGTTTGTCCTCATCTGTCATTGTTCTTGTGTAAAATTGTCTTTCAGCTATTAAGGTGTGACCAAAGGGGCAGCAGTGGATAAGCTGACAGCAGCCAGTGATCTAAAGCTGGCTGCTTACATTGGGGTTGATTACCTATAACTGACAAAGACCCTGTTCTGCCTCCATGTGGCGGCCCTGGAAACAGACTGCAACGATGCAGCCTGCCTAAGAGATTAAGGATTGAAACGGGAAGGCAAAGCAGGTCTAAAAAATGCCTTGCTGAAATCAGATGCATCTGGTCAAAAGGCGCAGATCAAGATGCAGAGTGGCGCATGAGCTGTAGTGGTCAGCGAACCAGAGCTGCCAAGACCCTTCTACACCTCCATGCGGTGATCCTGGATAACAGGCTGCAGTAGGGCAGACTGGCTAAGGAGAAGGGATCGAAGAGGGAATGCTAACCCGGTACTAAAAAAATGCTGCTGAAATCTGATGTGTTGGACCGAAAGGTGCAAATATCAGTCAAGCTGTAAACTACGGCACAACACATTCTGTTCTCTGGACTACATTCTGCTACATAAGCTCTTTCAAGGCTTGGTAGCGGGAGATTGAGAACGAACGAAGCCAAGCTAAGCCAAAAGGCGCAGATATCACAGCCTCACAAACATCCTTTTCAGGACAAATGCAGATGAACAAGCTATTTATGCTTTACACTCAGCATGCATTTGCTCAAAAAATTTTTATTCTATTTTTCATTGCAGTACACAATACACCTCGCATGCCAGCAGCACCTTTGTTTGTCAGTGCCACCTACACAACTATCACAGTTACTATAGAACCAGTGATCTTAACAGATGCCCCACTTACAGCCTACGAGCTGCGAGTGGAGATGACTTCTAGTTCCAGACGTAGACGAGATGTGCAAGTGCCAGGGGACATTGCAGCCAGGCTTACACAGGATAATGTTACAGAAAAAATAAACTTTACTATTGGCAATGGTTTAAAGTATGGAGGTTACATCAACACTCCTTTAATAAGTGAGAAATACTACACTGTTCATTATGTAGTGATAAGTTCTGCAGGGGGTATTACTAAGTATAGCTACTCCAGTCTCAAACCCCCTGTTCAAACAGTGCCATTTGTTGGTAGTCAAGACAACACCAGTGTTTACATTGGTGTGATTGTAGCACTTGTCTTGTTTTTCCTCCTTATTATCTTTTTGATTCTCATGTATTGGTGGTGGAAGAGGAGGAACAGATTTAACCCATATATTATCCAAGTAGATAACAAAAATGCAGTTGCCCTGCCCGAGTTGGATGGTTATGAACCCGAAAACTTCTGGAGTCCCATCTATCATGTGAAAGACAGCAGACACATTATAGCCGGAAGACACCTTGTTTATAGAGAAGATCAGTATTCTCATTTAGAAAATGAAGCAACTCCTCAGTTACATCTACCAAAAGCCTCATTCAGTGATGAATTTCATAACCTTCCTCATACATTCAGACGAGCAACAGCTAATCTGGCTCATCGGAACAAAGACCTAAACAGATTTCCCCATCTTCTGCCATATGACCATGGTCTTGTCAAGCTCAGCCATGATCCAAGCTCTCGAAGGACCTACATCAATGCCAGTTTCATTCCTGGCTTCAAAAAGGGGCCATCATATATTGCAGCTCAAAGTCCATATGATGAAAAAACCACTGTTGATTTCTGGCGGCTAATTTATCAGAGGTAAATGCACTTTTTAAGCAAATTTATATTGTCACTGTGGGTTTCTGTTTGCTAACTTTTGTAAAGAAAAATCATTTCTAAAACAAATTTTATTAAAGTTAGTTTTGTTTAAATTCAGAGATATTGTGATGTAGTTTGCAACCTCTTTCCAGACCAGACTAATTTGATTTAGATTTGTTTATTACAGTCCAAGGCATGAGCAGCAAGTCCAAATAGTTTTTTTTCCAAGTAAAATAAATTAATATTAAACAAATTGAGCTAAAATAATGATTAATAGATCTAAATATACATAATTAAATTATTTATAACATGAAGTGTTCATAATAAAATATTTATTAGTATGAACTGTTAAATACCACTTAATTTAATTTTTTTTCACTCATCACATATGCTTAATTTGTTGCGTTATACCATCTAAAGCATTACCACTTATACTGCCAAAGTTAAACTCTAAATCAGACTTGTGTTGAATATTCAGTGTTTTGAAATCCAGGTGCGTCCAAATAATAGTTAATTTCTCAGCTCTTGAAGTCCTAATTTTATAGAATGTCACATGTTTAAGAACTTACCATAATTGTAAATACTGACACATCCCCAAGAACTGTTCATTAATGGAAAACTGTGCATGCATTGGAAATAGCGCCATACTTAAGGTTATTTTAATAACATACTGGTTGGACGTTAAGCGACAAGCGACAATCACATATCAGATGTCGATTTCGGTCAGATGGAATGCAGACTGATAATCTGTGTGCCATTAATTGCAGCACACATTATACCTCCCTATAATTTGCAACTTTTGTTGCTAATTTTATACAACCATTGCGGTATTAAGTACAGTTGCTTAGCTATATCAGGGAATCTACATTTTGAATTAAGATAACGTGTCTTGGAAGGAACAGTGGAACCGTGCAGTACATTGTTATTTTACACAAGATAGAAAATGATGTAGCCCGTAACAGAGTTTGAACCCGTGTCTCTTGATTTTTAGACTAGTATCTTAACCATTATACTATCTGCCACTTACTTTCCTACAATAAATGACAAAAAAATATATATGTTGCATTACCATTGTTATATAGTTATAATGTAGTCCATTCGTTTTTGATCACTATCTAGGTCTATCAAGACTATTGTGATGGTAACCAATGTAGTTGAAGATGGCATTGTCAAATGTACTCAATACTGGCCTAAGAGCACTAAGGAAAGCTGCGGACACTTCCTCTTACACCTTATTGAAGTTAGAGAATATGCAGATTTTGTAGAGCGGACAGTTGCGGTTAGGACTAAGGATGGAGAGCATTCAAAAATAGTGAAGTTATTTCAGTTCACATCTTGGCCTGCACATGGTGTTCCTGATGACCCCATTCCATTTTTGGAGATGCGGTACAAAGCAAGGCGCTACCATCATGATGACTCAGGCCCTATTCTAGTTCACTGTGGAACTGGAATGGGCAGGACTGGTGTTTTCATAGCTGTGGATGCCCTCATTGAGCAGTATGCAGCTGAAAGAAGAGTGATGACCTTTGATATAGTCAGGAGGATGCGCAAAAATCGTCCATACATGGTGCGCACAGTCAAGCAGTATGTATTCATTTATGAGGCTATTTTTGAAGAGTTTCATGCTGGGGATACATTGGTAGACTTTGACTTGAAGGACCGGTACCATAACTGGACACAGAAGAATCCTCAGACTGGCCACACGTACTTGAGAGATCAGCATCAGCTGTTGCAGGCCTTCTCCAGAGGACCTTCAAAAGATGAGTTTAAGACTTCCCTGCTCGATGTCAACATACAGAAGAACAGGTAAGTGCTGAGCTCTGTATAGACCAATTTGAAAGATGTCTAGTTCAGTCTTCTCTTTCTCTCTCTCTCTCTCTCTCTTTTTCTCTCTCTTCTCTCTCTCTAACATTTACAGTCACATATGGCATATGTGCATCAACACTTACAAATACACACGCAATGTTCTAAATCAAGTTGTTTATCAATGTCTACTCTAGTGGCCTGTTCCTGATAGACATTTAGTATAATTCTTTAAACTGTCATTTCATTATGCAGTTTGCACTTCTTGTGAAGTTCACACAGTTTATACATAGAGGCATTTGCCATTCATCTGTTTGCTGTGTGCTAATTCTATTTGTTGCTGTTTGATCTTCAAGCAGTCTTTCTATTTATAGTCTTGTTTACGATTTCACAATTTATACATCTAAAGCACATTTTATAGGGTCTGACATTAGAAAACACATAAATTGTATTCTAAAAGAATTGGCAAGCAAACAAAATAACTATGAAACTAAATACTTTAGTCCCATCAAACACCACATTCGTCTAGAAAAAAACAATACTGGAGAGTATGGAAAATGAGACAGAGTCAGACTAAGGAGAAGATTGGCATAGGACATTAAAAATGACAGAGATGGGAGAGCTGGTCAAAGATCCAAAGTCTTACCCAATGACTGTTATGAGAACACTACTGTGAAAAGGACAAGCTACATAATGATGAACATTATTCTGGTTAGAATGCTACTCTGTTCTCAACAAACAATGTCATGCTTGCTAAATTATTTCATACAATGAAGTTGGAAATTTCATTATGCATCATCATCCTATTTCTTGGGAATAAACTTTTATTCCCATATTTTCTTACAGAACTCGCACAGTACCCTCTCTCTATTTCTTGGGAATAAGCTTTTGTTCCTATATTTTCTTACAGAACTCGTGTGATACTCTCGGATGATCTTGGTAGGGCACAATAAATATCCATATTCTCTGATTATCAATATTGCACCCTGGAGACCACACCTGTGTGAGTAATATTCCTGCAGTATAACTAGATTTCTTCGACTTGTTGCCACATTTGGTCCGTCAGACCTTACCATATGGTCCAAAATACGAGTGGCAGCACAATACGTGATATGGACAGTTTGAGTAGAACGGCAAGTCCTGTACAAGACTCAGTCAGTATTTCCACACAAAAAAACCAACTGAAAAGAAACAATCGTTATTAAAATTATTTAAAATAAACACTGATCAAGTGTCAGATTGATGTAGAACCAAAGATACTAAAAGTGAATGAGAAAGAAAAAACTCCAGTGGTCCACGATAAACAATAAAGTTGTAGAGCATTTTTATATAGACCAAGTTTTGATGTGGTGCAACTATTGAGTCTTCAAAATTGTTTTGATGCTGCTATTAGACAATCAAAATTGTCTCCTTGTGGGTGTTAAACCCTTAACTTGATGTTTGTGACCTGCAATGTTATCAATATTGATATGATGGAAACTATAGTGATCTTCAGATGGAGCAATTATTTTCTTGCTGCCACAGACAAGTTTCTACTCTCTTGATATCAAATTGTTTGAATTTCTGTGTCATTCTGGTTTGTTTAGTCTTTGATGTTGTTGTTACGGATCCAGCAGCATCCGGGCTCTTGTCCTTCAACCCAATGCCATGTAATGGTATCTGCACATGTTTATCAGTTGTTGTCTAGTGCCATACAAAGTGTTCCATGTATCTGGCCACGGATGAAGAAGCATTTTCCTAAAATCATTGAGCGCTGAGCACTCAAAGAGATGATGACCAACAATTTCATATGGGTTTGTACACAGCTGGCACTGGTACGTTGTGGTTGGATTCTGTTCAGGTGTTTGTTTAGGGGATGTGTTGGGTTCTCAGTTGGAAAATGGTGCTCTGATCCTTCCCTGTGAGTTGATTTACATTGTCATTTGAACTGGGGTCTGTAGACCTCCCTTCCAGTGTTTCCCACGGCCCATCTGCTAAACCAAATTTCTTTGTTCGCTGATCTTATGAGCTGTTTGGCTGTTTGTAAAGTTGTTGCTGTGTGTGGCTGTTCTTGTCTTGACCCCTCCTTTGCTAGTCTGTCTGCCTTGTCATTACCAGGTGTGCTTGAGTGTCCAGGGATCCACTGCAGAACTATTTTGACAGCACTGAACGTGTTAATGTGGTCAATGTCTAGAGATTTTTATATTAGGTCAGGTCTACAATAACAAGCAACTTCTAATGCTTGAAGAGCTGCCATAGAATCTGTGAGAATAGCAGGGTTTTGGGCCTTTGAAGGAATGGTATCAAAAACTATCTTCAGATGGTACAAAGCGACTTCAAGTGCAGTGATCTCAGCTTCATAATTGGAGCAAACCTCCCTGCAAGCATCTCACAGTTCATGAGGATTCGTCTGTGTATTTTATATAAAAGCCATAACCTGCTTGATGGTGGCTTTAAATGCAGATCCATCAGTAAATACATGTATCCATTCATCGAGATAGGCATGAGTAGTTCTTTGAGTTGCTCGAATGAGAGTACTTGGATCTGAACTTTTGGTTGTTTCATCTATTAATTTTGTCTGTATTTCTGGTATTTTAAGGAAAGCTTGTGGAAGTATGTCTTTTACTACTCTCTGTAACTCTTGTGTCTTCTTTCTGGTAGATGGTATCTGTCTTTGATTTCACTAACATGGTGAAGTACAGACTTTTGTTTAATTCTGCTTTTTGGCTGCCAGTTTTCCACAAGGCATTTGTTGGGATGATCCCGTTTCATTTTGCTACTTCGCTTATAAACTTCCATAACTGCTTTATCTTTCTGCATCTCAAAGGTCTTTGATAAAGGCCTCAATAAGTTGAAACTGGTTCATATCTGTAAAATTTTCTCATGTAAACTATACAAACTGTATGTTAACTTGGCTTGTTTTTCATTCTTCTGATGAAGGCAAAGAGACTGTCTCATAGAATCTTTTCTTTGTTGAATAGACAGGTTGAGATATTTAAGATAAAAAACAAGAAAAGTCTGAGTGATCTGCCAGGGTCTTTCTGTATGACAAAGACAAGAATAGCACCTCTGCCCCACAGAGAGCATGTCATAAGAGGCAACTAACTGTGTGACATGGCATAACACTAGCTATGGTTAAGGTCTTTGTTAAGAACTGCATAGATGGCGCCTAACAGGCCATGGGTCTACTTTGCTCTAGTGTTTGAGTCTATTAAGATGAACTCACTCTCCACCGAAGATGGATTGTTATGTCAGACTGAAAGGTACAAATATCGCAGTCAAGCTGTAAACTAGTGATACAACGCATTCCTTTCTACAGACTACATCCTGCTACTTGCAAAGCCATGTTCAGGGCTTGGTAGCAGGAGATTGAGAATGAACACAGAAGAAGAAGAAGGAGGACACACATTGGTTAACCACCCTCCAAGAAACTGGTTGTATACAGACTCTGCAGTCTTCTAAACCAGTATAAAGATTTTAAGCAAAGTTAAGTTAAATTAAGTTAAAAGACAATGTCTACAATCAGACATTGCGACATGATCTCAGAACTCAGCCAAAGTCTTCTGGGATGGCAATATAAGACAGTCTGTCAGAGAATGAGGACTAGACTAGAACAAGACTGTGCTGAAGACAGCGGATACAATTAGTCTGGCATTCTTTTTGCAAAACCCAACATCCCAGGGTAGAAGAGGAGCAACTGTAACTCATCATCATTAATGAGTCTAGTTCCCTTTGGAGCATAGAGCTGCAACAGATGCTCTACATCTGTTTTTCTGTGACGTCTTCTTGAGTTGCATCTAAAAGACTGATCTGACTTCCTCCTCAACCATTCTTCACAAGGTGTTTAACGACCCTCTCAGCTATTTCTCTCCCCATGAGTTCCAATCCAGTGCATGTCTCATTATATTGCCCAGCTTCCCTCTGAGGTTCTGCCTTGGTTCCCATTGTGTTCCCTCCCACATAGGGGTGTAATAAGCAATGCTAATGCTTTCACACTTGTTATTTCAGGTATCAAGATATCCTACCCCCAGAGAAGTATCGCCCGAAGTTGAGATCACAGGGGGGACTAAACCCAACAGATTACATTAATGCTATGTTTCTGGACAGTTCCTTCAAGAAGAACTACTTCATCATTACGCAGACACCACTGCACACCACCATCACCGATTTCTGGAAGCTGGTTTATGACTATGATGTCCACACAATTGTTATGGTGGAAGATTTCAAGAATGAGGACAACACATGTGCAGAGTACTGGCCGAATGTGAATCTGAAAATGTTCGAACCATTCTTCATTGAAATAACTGCAACATATCAGTCTGAGAGTGTCACAATCCGCAACATCAGCATTCGCAGCACTCAGCATCCAAAGAAACCAGCTAGACTTGTCAGGCAATTCCAATTTGATGCTTGGACCCAGCCAAACCTAACACCCCCATCCAGGACAATGTTGTTGGATTTGATTGATGGCGTATTTTCCTGGCAGGATGAAATATGCCACGATGAGAAGCCTATTATAGTTCATTGTCAGAATGGCGTAACCCACTCAGGGCTGTTTGCTATTCTGGCAATTTTGTGTGAAAAGATGGAGGAGGATGAAGAAGTAGATGTCTACAGGACCATCAAACACTGCAAAAGACGACAGACGCAATATTTCTCTGATTACGTGAGTAATGTCTTTGAGTCATATCTATTAGAATCACATGATATGGCATAACAAATGTGCTTATACACTTTCAATTTTACATTTCTAATGTTAATTTTTATGAAATGTAAAGCAATTCAATTTTACTCCCAGTAATCAACATCATCATAATTACTCTCATCACTTCAGTCATATTAATCAGAATGTTGAGTACGAGCGTTATCATCATAATTGTACGAGGGACAGTCATTAACCCCCACCATTACCTGGCTTGAGTCCTATCTGCTACACACTTTCCTATAACTGAGGTCATCATGGACAATTTTGTGCACAACACTTTGACTAACGTTGAAATCTGTGGCTATTTAATCAATAGTGACTAGCCTGTTGCCATGGACTAGCTGTTCAATCTGCTGTTTTGCTGTGTCAGTTGCCATGTTTGCTTGTTTCCCAAGCCATGCTTCATCAATGAAGTTTTGTCTTCTGTTTTGAAATCTTTCTACCCATTTACATACTCTCCTCTTACTAAAACAACTGTCTTTAAACTGAACTCATTTTTATGTAGATTTCAAAAGGTTTCACACCCTCTGACCACAAAAAAACAAACTAATAGCCCCTCGTTGTTCTTCCATGTTGCAACAGTGGTGTGCCTGTGTTGTATGCTATATTATTCATTCCCAAGTAGTTTGCCGAGGTCTATGTGTATGACAAGGACAAGAATAGCACACCTGTCCCACAGAGAGCATGTAAGAGGCAACTAACTGTGTGACATGGCATAACACTGGCCATGGTTAGGTGGTTTGTTAAGAGCAGCATAGATGGCGTCTGACAGGCTGCGGGTCTACTTTGCTCTAGTGTTTGAGTCTATTAAGATGGACCTGCACAAGGACTTATACTCCTGTAGAAGTACAGGTCAACTAAGACTAAGATATTACTCATGCGCATACTGCTCAATTGTCATGTGGCCAAGATTCACAAGCCCAAAGTATCAGGTTCAAATCTAAGTCGTGCTTAGTTTGACAGACCAGACATATATTTAGGGTTTTTTATGGTATGACCATTTATTCCATTCAACCCATCTGTAAATCTGTAAATGGGTACCTGAAAAAGTCAGGGAAAAATGAAGAGTCAGTGCAGAAGCTCATGTTGTCATTGGGAAATTCAGCAATCAGAGGAATTGAGCATAAATGGAGCCACCCAGATGCAATGAAGTCGACTTTATGAACTATTTTCAATTTTGTTCATTAATTTGTTAACACTGTTGATGGAAAAGACCTCATAATAATTAATAGAATAATAGCATGTAATAGCATTGCTTAAGTTTTATAATCTATGATTAGAGAGAATGCTTTTAGTAGATTCGATAAAAACATAAATATGTATGGCTCAGTTACTGCACTGAAACAGAAGCAAGATGAAACCCATGCAATGACCACAATGGTCTTCATCAGAAACAATTAACAAGCAAAAACACCTAATGATTTCACAACAAAAACAAAAAGAATTAACTTCACAATGGATACAATATAACTTGAGGTGACAGCCAATATAAGTTTAAGTTTAATATCAAGAGATGGGCAGGGAAAAGACTGACAGATTGTACTATCAAGACAAGAAACAGAGGACATTATAGATCTATTGCAGCCGACCTTCAGTGTGGAAATGACACCTGAACTAAATTGATTAAAGGAACTTAGTAAATAATAAAAGACAGGCAAAGTACAAAATTTAGTGACCTAGTTCTTAGAAATGATATTAATAATAATAATGTTTGCTTAGGCGTCAAAGGCCCGACAATCAAACACTACCAAGTCCAACTACTGAGTATTGTTTATGTGTAGTGTGTCGACTAAAACCCCTACAGACTCCCCAGGTGGAGACCGGTACTCCACAGCCTTGGGATGAGGGCCGCAGGGAGTGTGTTGAACCAATATTTGTGTCGACTTTCCGTGTCTGTCCATGTCTGACTCAGTTTTTCTTCGCGTTTCGCCCTCTGAATTGTGTCCACCTTTGGGTCAGCGTGACTCTTGCTGTGCTGAGAATACGGGGTTGGGAGAGGTATGATGTAACCTCCGGTATAGTGGAGTAGGAGGAAGTCGGCTTGAGTCCAAGCAAGAAGGCCCTTGAGTAGTGAAAACCTGCGCTGAATTCTGTAGTGCTGTCAAGCGGAACGTTCAACACATCCTGGACTGTTTTCTAATGGTTTAAGCCAGGCACAGCCATAGCAAAATGCAGCATAACAGGATAACTTAATGAAAACACATGAATTCTACAGAATAAAGTCCTTGATACCACCTGGTGAAGGAGTCGTGAATTATAATCCAAACAGGAACTAGCAAAGTAAACTGTATAAAACGACACAAACACCGGAGCGAGTCGAGAACGCAGCCAGTGAGGCGTGGCAATCTTACTTTTTGTTTTTAACCTTGGATAAACCTTGAGGCAGTATGAAAGATACAGGACATGTGAATCTAAGTGAGATAGAGATGAAGGGAGTATGGCATGATAAGATTGCAGAGAAAAAAATCTGAATTAGCTAAAAGTTCAGTTAGTTGCAGAGGTAACAGATTGTCAACATGACTAGAAATGACACATGATGATGAAGATGGCATTTTCAATCCTTCATTGAAAAAGGATGCATTGGAGATGCAAAGCAACAGAATATCTAGAACAAATTAAACAAATTGAGCACAAAAAAACTGAACAGAAATATTCTTGTTTTTGTGTCTGTTATATTGTTCATTCTCTTCAATGCTATGTTAGACTTTTAATTTATGAAATAAAAAACATGAATCTGTAATAAAGAGCATAACAAAAGTACAATATCTGAAAATGAAGGAAAGAAAGTAATAATGGATAGGACATACTCAGGAAGACATCCAACAATAATCAGACATGTGTTGGATTGGAAGATGGAATATTGTGAAGATTGTAAAGAACATTTGGTGAAGAACTCTGGAAGAGGAAGCCAGGGATGAGGGAGTATCATTGTGGAGAGTGGTAGAAGATTTAAGCTAGGGTTGGTGGAGTGTCATGGTGGAGAGTGGTGGAAGATTTAAGCTAGGGTTGGTGGAGTGTCATGGTGGAGAGTGGTGGAAGATTTAAGCTAGGGTTGGTGGAGTGTCATGGTGGAGAGTGGTGGAAGATTTAAGCTAGGGTTGGTGGAGTGTCATGGTGGAGAGTGGTGGAAGATTTAAGCTAGGGTTGGTGGAGTGTCATGGTGGAGAGTGGTGGAAGATTTAAGCCAGGGTTGGTGGAGTGTCATGGTGGAGAGTGGTGGAAGATTTAAGCTAGGGTTGGTGGAGTGTCATGGTGGAGAGTGGTGGAAGATTTAAGCTAGGGTTGGTGGAGTGTCATGGTGGAGAGTGGTGGAAGATTTAAGCTAGGGTTGGTGGAGTGTCATGGTGGAGAGTGGTGGAAGATTTAAGCCAGGGTTGGTGGAGTGTCATGATGGAAAGTGGTGGAAGATTTAAGCCAGGGTTGGTGGAGTGTCTGGGTGAAGGAGTTGGAAGATTTAAGCTAGGGTTGGTGGAGTGTCATGGTGGAGAGTGGTGGAAGATTTAAGCCAGGGTTGGTGGAGTGTCATGATGGAGAGTGGTGGAAGATTTAAGCCAGGGTTGGTGGAGTGTCATGATGGAGAGTGGTGGAAGATTTAAGCCAGGGTTGGTGGAGTGTCTGAGTGAAGGATTTGGAAGATTTAAGCCAGGGTTGGTGGAGTGTCATGATGGAAAGTGGTGGAAGATTTAAGCCAGGGTTGGTGGAGTGTCTGGATGGAGAGTGGTGGAAGATTTAAGCCAGGGTTGGTGGAGTGTCTGGGTGAAGGAGTTGGAAGATTTAAGCCAGGGTTGGTGGAGTGTCATGATGGAAAGTGGTGGAAGATTTAAGCCAGGGTTGGTGGAGTGTCATGATGGAAAGTGGTGGAAGATTTAAGCCAGGGTTGGTGGAGTGTCATGATGGAAAGTGGTGGAAGATTTAAGCCAGGGTTGGTGGAGTGTCTGGGTGAAGGAGGTGGAAGATTTAAGCCAGGGTTGGTGGAGTGTGATGGTGTAGAATGGTGGACGATTTAAGTCAAGGATGGTGGAGTGTCATGGTGGAGAGTGGTGGAAGATTTAAGCCAGGGTTGGTGGAGTGTCAGGATGAAGGGGGTGGAAGATTTAAGCCAGGGTTGGTGGAGTGTGATGGTGTAGAATGGTGGACGATTTAAGTCAAGGATGGTGGAATGTCATGGTGGAGAGTGGTGGAAGATTTAAGCCAGGGTTGGTGGAGTGTCATGATGGAAAGTGGTGGAAGATTTAAGCTAGGGTTGGTGGAGTGTCATGATGGAGAGTGGTGGAAGATTTAAGCCAGGGTTGGTGGTGTGTCATGATGGAGAGGGGTGGAAGATTTAAGCCAGGGTTGGTGGAGTGTCATGATGGAGAGTGGTGGAAGATTTAAGCTAGGGTTGGTGGAGTGTCATGATGGAGAGTGGTAGAAGATTTAAGCTAGGGTTGGTGGAGTGTCATGATGGAGAGTGGTGGAAGATTTAAGCTAGGGTTGGTGGAGTGTCATGGTGGAGAGTGGTGGAAGATTTAAGCCAGGGTTGGTGGAGTGTCATGATGGAGAGTGGTGGAAGATTTAAGCCAGGGTTGGTGGAGTGTCTGGGTGAAGGAGTTGGAAGATTTAAGCCAGGGTTGGTGGAGTGTGATGGTGTAGAATGGTGGACGATTTAAGTCAAGGATGGTGGAATGTCATGGTGGAGAGTGGTGGAAGATTTAAGTCAAGGATGGTGGAATGTCATGGTGGAGAGTGGTGGAAGAAGCCAATGCTGGTGGAGTGTTGTGGAAGGGGGGGAGGGGGGAGATCAAGAAGATGGTACTTCATTTGAAAAGGTGGTTTAAAATCATTGCATCCCTTTGTTTTTTAGACACACTGGAACTACAAACTATGTCAAATAAAATTCAAATTGTTTTTGTGATATCTGTTGCTGACTCTCTTCCATGCCATATTGTAGGATGTTCACTATAATTTGTTTGACACTCTGTATCTTACTGTCCATTAGTCTCACCAGTTTACACGTTGTGTTGTAACCTCCTTCATCTCAAGATGTCTCTTGTCATGTTGTAATGCTTCTTTTTAAAATTACACTTAGTACGATATGGTACTACCACTTTAGTGTGCTATGGGGCAGACCACCTTAGTGTGCTATGGGGCAGACCACCTTAGTATGCTATGGGATGGACCACCTTAGTGTGCTATGGGGCAGACCACCTTAGTCTGCAATGGGATGGACCACCTTAGTGTGCTATGAGAAGATCCACCTTAGTGTGCTATGGGATAGACTACCTTAGTATGCTATGGGGCAGACCACCTTAGTGTGCTATGGGGCAGACCACCTTAGTGTGCTATGGGATGGACCACCTTAGTGTGCTATGAGAAGATCCACCTTAGTGTGCTATGGGATGGACCACCTTAGTGTGCTATGGGATGGACCACCTTAGTGTGCTATGGGATGGACCACCTTAGTGTGCTATGAGATGGACCACCTTAGTGTGCTATGGGATGGACCACCTTAGTGTGCTATGGGATGGACCACCTTAGTGTGCTATGGGATGGACCACCTTAGTGTGCTATGGGATGGACCACCTTAGTGTGCTATGGGATGGACCACCTTAGTGTGCAATGAAAAGTACCACCATAGTGGGCAATGGGAAGTAGTGTCATAGTGTGCCCTTAATCTTCTTCTTCATTTGTTCTCAATCTCCCACTACCAAACCCTGAAAGGGCTTAAGTAGCAGAATGTAGTCCAGAGAATGGAATGCTTTGTGTCCTAGTTTACAGCTTGGCTGCGATATTTACACCTTTCGGTCCAACACATCCGACTTCAGCAAGCATTTTTTGAGTACCGGGTTAGCATTCCTTCTTCAATCCCTTCTCCTTAGCCAGTCTGCCCTGCTGCAGCCTGTTATCCAGGATCACCGCGTGGAGGTGTAGAAGGGTCTTGGCAGCTATGGTTCGCTGGCCCTGACACTAGCAGTCAGCTATGGGTCGCTGACCACTGTAGCTCATGTCCATAGTGTGCTATGGAAAGGACTACCTTTGTGTGCTATGGGAGTGACCACCTTAGTGTCCTATGGGAAGAATCACCTTATTGTTCTATGGTACTGATCACCTTATTGTGATATAGTACTGATCACCTTAGTGTGCTATGGTACTGATCACCTTAGTGTGCTATGGGAAGGACCACCTTAGTATGCTATGGGACCACTTTGACATTTCTGTAAATCTAAAGATTATGTTTTTTATATTAATGGTAATGTCTCTTTGTTTTTGCTTTAATACAAACTACTTTTATTTATCAGGATCAGCTTCAATTTTGCTATAAAACAGTTTGGGACTTCATCAACTTGCGCATGCCAGGTGGAACATTTAGTACCACATTCCAACAGAGCAATAAATACCAGACATCAGACATAGCATCCCCAAGCCTGAGCTCTTCTAGTAATGACACAAAAGAGATCTGACCGGATAAGGATAACATTGTCTGAAGATCATCCATTTTGTACAGTCCAAGTGACATCTCCACATCAAAAGTTGACTGCAATGATTCTCCAAAGTCCTCCATCTTTTGTTTTTATGGTGCAATCTGACAAACTTTTCCGTCCATCTTTTAAAGTTATCCTTCCACAAATAGCATTGTTTGCCTCTGGCATATTTGCCCTCCATCTTTTCTTCTAGTATTGTTTTCAGCAAAGATTTGATGTGACTAAAATATGTTTAACTCTCTGACTCTGATTTCATTCATCAATTCACTTTGCATCCAAAATTTCTTCAAGACTTTCTTAATTGTTTTCTTTCCTTTCCATGAGATAACCCCATTCTTCTATGAATATCCAGTTTTCAAAGGCATCAATTCCCTTCTCCAACTTTTTGTTCACTGTTCACATTTCTATACCATATATCAACAATAATAATAGTTGTGCTTACAAGAAAGATAAATGAGCAAGTCTAGGTGACAGTGGAAAAGGCAAATTCAATGCAGGGTATGATAAAATGAAACATTGCACATAAAGCATTAGTGAGACCTAAATTGAACTACTGTGTTCAGGTGTGGAGTCCTTATCATAGAGGGGATATAAACATGTTAGAAAGGATACAAAGGAGAACAACAAAACTGATAGTGGAATTACAGAATTAGAGTTATGAGGAAAGACTCAGAAACACTAGTCTAACGGTGTCTAGAAAAGAGAAGAAATCGAGGTGACTAAAAAAGTTTATAAATTAATCAATGGCAAGGATAAATTAGACTATACCAAGTTTTTCAAAATACAATCGGCTACAAGAAGTTGAGGGCACAGCTAGAAATTATTTAAAGAAATGTCCAGATTGGCTATTAGGAAATATCTTTTTGGTCACAGAGTGGTGAATGCTTGAAATGCATTGCCACAGTAAATCGTTAAGGCAGGATCAGTTAATGCATTCAAGAATAGATTGGGTGCACAGTTATTTTTAGATTAAGTGGAGTAGCATAAACTGGTTGTATAGAGACTCTGTAGAGCCTTCTATCTAAACTAGTATAATGAATATAATGAAGTTAAGTTAAGTGAGATGGGATCTCATATGACTGTAAAGTCCAATTCTGACAGGACAGGCTCTGCAGTACCTAGGATTCACATGTGAGGAGTTGGCTGTGGGGGCGTCGTGCATTCTTTCTATTTTGCAGCTCACTTTCTCTGAGTGTTGGCAATGGTAATTTGCTCTCTGGTCTTCTTCTTCTTTTGCGATCATGGTTCATTTAGACTGGGACTCCATATTCTTCAATAACGTCTGCTGTCTTTATCAGGGTCTCATCATGCTGATTGTTCTAAATCTGAACATTTGGTTACACAGGTTACTTGGGTACAGTAATGAAGACGGATGTAATTAGGTTGCTTGTTATAGATCTTGTGTTGCAGATGTCATTACACATATCAGTGGTTTGTTGCTCCTGTTGTCATCTAATGGTCCACTTACATGTTCCATAAATCTGTTTGATATGATATATTTTTTTCATTATCAAGATGTCTCTGTTTGTTTTTAATATACTCTTCTCCTTGAGACAGCCTTGTCATATTTGAAAGATGCTTTATTTTTGCATGCTTAGCTCTCGTGCTGCACTTCTTTCTCATGTCTTCTAATATCTTGCATATTAATTCTATCCACTGTTCTTTTGCATATTGTAGTAGGTATCACATTGCCCAATATCCTACAAGTATTTTTTACTATTTTTGTTTATTAAATTTTGCTTGAGATGTCATCTGTTATCCATAATTATCCTCTTGTATCGGTATAGTTTTATTTTACTGCTTGTATCTTGTTTTGATACAATCCCACTTTGTACTAACATTCTTTTCTGGGTTTTCCCTTTTCATGCTTTCTCATCGTAGGATATAACATTTATTTTTGACTTCCACAATATATTTCTGTTTTATGTCTGACTACTTTAATGCCGATATATCTATTTGGGGATTTTTGAATAACTTCTTTCTATATTTTTCAACTTGATGGCTATTTTAATCACTACAGGATTGTGATTGGATTGGAATTTATATCTGCACTTGGATACAGTTTTGCCATTGTAACACTATTTTGGAATCTGTCCTTTTACCAAAATAAATTCAATGTTATATTAATATATCTCCTGGGCTTTTCCATGTGTATAATTTTCTTGGTGTTTGTTGGAAAAATGGCTTATATATATAACGAAGTGGTTTTCTTCACAAAAATGTATCAGCCTATCTACTCTGACGTTTCTCATTTCCAGTTCAAATTGCTTAATCACTTCTCTTCTACCCTGAGATGTAGAGGTTTACCAGAAAGAGCACCATACTTATTTCCACTGTCTTCCTCTTGGCTTTGCTGCAGTCTAGTCCTTAGTCTTTTATAGACTTCCTTAAATTGTCACCCTAATTGACCAGTTGTCCTAGGGCTCTGGATCCTTGGCTCTTTCCTGCGGTGTTAGCTGAACATCTTATATTCTAAAGATGTGAAACCCCTGCTGCTTCTTCTGTCTTTGGCTTTTGCCATACCCTCCTTTGTAAATGTTTATTCAGTGAATATTGCTGCCATCTTGCTATTGTTGCTAGTTGTGATCATACCACACACTCCTTTGTAAATGTTTAGTCAGTGAATTTTGTCTTCTTCTTTCCATTGTTGCTAGTACTAATCACATGATATTATTGTCCTATAAATATTCTTTTTTACTTTTCTTGCAAGTCTACAATGTGTGTAATTTTTTCATGAGTAACAACATTTTTGTACATGAAATTAATTTCTATCTTTAAAAAAAAATATAAAAAAATAATTCTCGTAACATTAATAAAAATAGAACTGTTTTTCAGGGCAGTGAAACCAGCAAGAACAAGAAATCTCTTGACTTTATTTATGTTATTAACAAGTTGACCACCTTTATATGTCTCATCGTTATCACTTCTTGTAAACGTAGTTACATAACAGATAGTGACTTTAAGGATGAAGTGATGCAACAATGGTCTCAGCTTGTAACATAGGGTAAAGAGTTACCTTCCCTGCTGCCCTGTCTTTCAGAACCCTTTAACAGGGCAGTACATTTTTAAAGGGCATAAATACCAAGAAGATGGAAGATGGGAGATTTGAAAGAGATATTAAAACTAGACACCAGAACGCTCTGCCATGATTTTTGAACTGTCACTTCTACTTAAACACTTGAACATTTGCTTGGTCATGAAATGACAAATCATAAACAGTATATTTAGACAAACCCTTTGCTACCAGTGTCAAACAAAGTCTTCTTCAAGCTACAGGAGAGGAAAATTACAATGTGTAGAATGAAACATTGGAGGAAAGTCATTAGTGTCATCAGGAGAAATTGAATGAGAAATGTGTGACATTAGAAATGTGCTGAATACATGGCAAGTTATACAATAAGATGGTTTGGTCAACTCATGAGATCAAGTGGCAGATGGATAAAAGACATGACAGAAATAATACAACACAGGCTTACAAAAACCAGGGCAACACGGATGATCCAAGAAAGGTGACTTCCACTCCCCAAATTCAGCGTAAAGAACAACAGATTAGTGTCTGATTTGGCTGGGCATAAGGACAAACGAACAACTTATATTGAAGCTGCAGAGGTTCACATCATGGACAATGAACAAAACAAATGAGAATAGCAGTCAAATCAAAACAAGGTTGATGGTAATAAATAAGAAATGTTACAAAATGGACATCATACCCTGGCGAAGGCGGATGTGTCGGACCGAAAGGTGCAAATATCGCAGTCAAACTGTAAACTAGCAACACAATGCAAATCCGTTCTCCGGACTACATCCTGCTACTTGCAAAGCCCTGTTCAGGGCTTGGTAGCGGGAGATTGAGAATGAACGCAGAAGAAGAAGAAGAACATCATAGAATGATATATGGGTAATAAAGTGTGACAAATAGTACCATGTCATTTTGAACTTTGTTAAGCAGAATTTTTATCACTTCACTCAAATTTCAAATGTTGTAAAATAAGATTCAGATCTAAATTATGAAAGGAGATAAATGTGGGACTCTTTGGTAGATGCAAGGATAAAATGAGTAACCAACATTAGGTCTAAAAGATAGGTCTATGACAGAGACTTAACATGGATGTAACATGCCTTCAAGATATGTCTATGACAGGGACTTAACATAGATGTAACAAGCCTACAAGATATGTCTATGATAGAGACTTAACATAGATGTAACATACCTACAAGATATGTCTATGATAGAGACTTAACATGGATGTAACATGCCTATAAGATGGGTATATGACAGGGACTTCAGATAAACGCAACATGCCTATAAGATGGGTCTATGACAGGGACTTCAGATAGATGCACCATGCCTATAAGATAGGTCTATGACAGGGACTTCAGATAAACGCAACATGCCTATAAGATGGGTCTATGACAGGGACTTCAGATAGATGCAACATGCCTATAAGATGGGTCTATGACAGGGACCAGATAGACGCAACATGCCTATAAGATGGGTCTATGACAGGGACTTCAGATAAACGCAACATGCCTATAAGATATGTCTATGACAGGGACTTAACATGGATGTAACATGCCTACAAGATATGTCTATGATAGAGACTTAACATGGATGTAACATGCCTATAAGATGGGTCTATGACAGGAACTTCAGATAGATGCACCATGCCTATAAGATGGGTCTATGACAGGGACTTCAGATAAACGCAACAAGCCTATAAGATGGGTCTATGACAGGGACTTCAGATAGATGCACCATGCCTATAAGATGGGTCTATGACAAGGACTTCAGATAAACGCAACATGCCTATAAGATGGGTCTATGACAGGAACTTCAGATAGGTGCAACATGCCTATAAGATGGGTCTATGACAGGGACCAAATAGGTGCAACATACCTGTAAGATAAGAAGGAAACAAACCACAGTTCAATTTAAGTTCTACCTCCACATCAAATGTCAGCTGAAATGGATCTTCAACAATCCTCGTTCTCTTGCCTTGATCTGCCAGGCTTTTCCCTGTCCATTTCTTGCTGTTATCCTCCCACGTATAGCATTGTTTATCTCTGGCAGGTTGACCACCTTTCCCGACAGTATTGTTTTCAACATGTTTTATCTTTTTATGTGACGAAAAATCATGATTGTCAGATTCTGATCTTGTTCATCAATTTACTTTGCACTCCTATTGTCTCCACGACTTTTGTATTTGTTCTCTTTAAGAAGATGTGCCCACCCAATTCTTTTATATATTCACATTTCAATGCAAAGAGAGATTAGTATTTAGTGTAGATAAGAATAGTAGGTGAATTCCACTTCCTGCATGTATCCCAGGCACTATGTTATATGAACATTACTGGACAATAGTGACCATTTTGAGCTCTATGTCATGTCATAAAACACAGCAAGGAAGATTGTGTTCAGGTTTTGGCATCTAAGAAATTTGAAATGTCTTGTTCTGAAGAAATATAATTAGGAAAGTGTTATTTGTGAACTGGCTGGTCCATTGAGAGCAATGAATTGGTTCATGTGTCAGCTTCATTCCACAGATACTGCTTGAGAAACTGTCACAGCTGGAGTATATAAAGTACTTGAATTGATTATATGAAGTACTTGTGTGGAGTATGTGAAGTACTTGTGTGGAGTATATGAAGTACTTGTATGGAGTATATAAATGCACTTGTGTGGAGTATATGAAGTACTAGTGTTGATTATATGAATGCACTTGTGTGGAGTATATGAAGTACTAGTGTTGATTATATGAGTTACTTGTCTGCAGTATATGAAGTACTTGTGTTTATTATATGAGTTACTTGTGTACAGTATATGAAGTACTTCTGTTGATGAGTTACTTGTGTGCAAAATATATGAAGTACTTGTGTGGAGTATATGAAGTATTTGTGTTGATTATATGAGTTACTTGTGTGCAGTATATGAAGTACTTGTGTGGATGAGTTATTTGTGTGCAGTATATGAAGTACTTGTGTGGAGTATATGAAGTACTTGTGTAGAGTATATGAAGTACTTATGTTGATTATATGAGTTATTTGTGTGCAGTATATGAAGTACTTGTGTGGAGTATATGAAGTACTTGTGTGAAGTATATGAAGTACTTGTGTTGATTATATGAAGTACTTGTGTTGATTATATGAGTTACTTGTTTGGAGTATATGAAGTACTTGTATGCAGACTTTCAGGAAGAGCATTTTCTTCTTCTTTTCGCTTGTCCTGCTTGTGCCTTACAGCACCAGGTTATGAAGAGGTTTCTTTACCGGGCCCTGGCATGTTCTTTGTACACAGGAAGCTTTACTGCTTCTGTTATTTCAGCTATCCATCGTTTGCGTGGTCAGTCTTTGGCTTTGTATCAATTATATCTGTTTAGCATTTCTTTCTGGGGGATACTATCTGGTGTTTGATGTGCCACGCGGTCGAACCATTTGGTTTGCTGTCTCTTGATAAGGTCTAGCACTGGTGTCGTTCCTACTTGTTTCCTAATATCTTCGTTTCTGATTCTATCCATTATTGTTACTCCAAGCATTCTATGTAGGCATTTCATCTCTGTTGTTACAGTGTTTCTTTTATCTTTGCTTGTCAATGTCTAATTTTTGCACTGATAGCACAATGTGGGTAGTAATATCATGTTGAATAGCATTCTTTTTGTATACATTGTCATGTGTTTACATTGTGATATCGGGGACATTTGCCCAATGATTTAACTTCCTTTATTACATCTGTGTTGGATTTCAGTGTCTGTTTTGCCGTCTTCTGAGATTATGTTACCCAGGTATGTAAAATTTTTCACTTGTTTTACTTATTGATTTTATATAAATATTTTTGTTTTTGTTTCTTTTCTTGTAATTGTCATAACTTTGGTTTTCTCTATGTTGATTTTCATACTGTAATTCGGACAGGCCTTATTAAGATTGTTGATATGTTCCTAGAGTTGTTTTTTCGAGGTTGCTATTATTGCTTGGTCATTGATTTAAGTGATTACTGAGGTTGTTTCCCCCACTAGTGTTTGCTTTTTTACATATTGCGTCCATATATGTGATAAACAGTAAAGAAGATAGTGTACAAACTTGCAGTACACCGATCCGAATATGACATTTTTTGGAATGTCCTGCGTTTGTTCTTATTGTACATTGGCTATTGACATGAAGGCTTTTACATATATTGGTCACATGTTTATTCACTCCATAACGTTCTAATGTTGTCCACAGTTGTTATCTATTCATTCGATCGAATGCCATCTCTTGGTCTTTGAAAGGAACATGTAGTATCTTATTGTACTCTATTGTTTTCTCTGCTAGTTGTCTGAGCGTGAAGATTGCATCTGTATAGCTCCTGTTTGTCCTAAATCCCATCTGTGCTTCGCTAAGTTGTATTTTACAGAATATCTTTCTAGTATGGGTAAGCAATGATATTTCAGCTGCAAATAGTGTCTGTTCCCAGGAAAGTAATGTGAAAGAACATTGAAATTTACGTGAAAATAAATATTCAGAATATGAAGGACAATCTTGAAATATGTTAATTTGAGATTTGAAGAAGACACTGAAACAACAGGCAGATATGTTTATTAAAGTAACCAAGATCCAAACCTCAGTTTTCAATGCATCTCATGCAATTTCTCTTGAGCATTTTACACTTGGGAATCCACCAGCCAATTGTAAATTTAAAACTGAGAAACTTGTGTGGCCCTCTGTTAAATTGCAGTTTGACACCCTGTCTTGTAAGTAGCAAGAAGTAAAGGAAAACATGTGATCTTAATTTTGTTGCGTGTATATGAATGTAGTTGAAGTCATATAGGCTTGGAACGGAAATTTATGGTCCGATTATCTAAAGTGTTATCAGCTCTCTGTGATATAACATACTCCTAATATAATATTTTATATATTTTTTGTTACTGATTTTAACTTGTACCCTTACTGTTACATTTTGAAACTCATATACATATCTGAATATTTGTCATATTGTGTGTTTACCTTTTTCCAGACTTTTTATGAATAAATGTTTCATACAATACATATCAATAAATAATTGTATAAATATATACACAGATTGTTTGTGCTTTCAATGTCAGTTTATTTTTATACCTACATTTCTGGTAAAGAGTTTGAACTACCGGATTTGTACTGATGATAGTATGGCTATACTTAAGATGCTTTGTCTGTCCCCAGTTTGGTATGAGCTGGATGATGCTTGAACCTTAAATAATGAAGTGACAATGACAGGAATCTATTAAAGTACTCAGAACAAATAAGACTGAAGACAAGATGTATGACCAACATCACTAGTAACATTTTTAGACAAGCTCTATGAAGATAGCAAAAATAATCTCAAGCTGACCACCACTTTCTTTAAATATATAAAGTGAAGTTCACATCTGATAGTTTATGAAGAAGAAGAATCCATACAGATAACATATAATAAACAGCAAAAAATAAAATGAATAATCACTTGGGCGTTTAAACAGGTCCACCCTCTTGACGAAAGTGCCTGGTTACACAAAACATTCTAAAGTGCGTGGTCACACAAAGCATTCTAAAGTGCCTGGTTACACAAAACATTCTAAAGTGCCTGGTTACACAAAGCATTCTAAAGTGCCTGGTTACACAAAACATTCTAAAGTGCCTGGTCACACAAAGCATTCTAAAGTGCCTGGTCACACAAGGCATTCTAAAGCGCCTGGTTACACAAAACATTCTAAAGTGCCTGGTCACACAAAACATTCTAAAGTGCCTGGTCACACAAAACATTCTAAAGTGCCTGGTTACACAAAGCATTCTAAAGTGCCTAGTCACACAAAACATTCTAAAGTGTCTGGTTACACAAAACATTCTAAAGTTCTTGGTTACACAAAACATTCTAAAGTGCCTGGTTACACAAAGCATTCTAAAGTACCTGGTTACACAAAGCATTCTAAAGTGCCTGGTTACACAAAACATTCTAAAGTGCCTAGTCACACAAAACATTCTAAAGTGTCTGGTGACACAAAAAATTCTAAAATTCCTGGTTACACAAAACATTCTAAAGTGCCTGGTTACACAAAACATTCTAAAGTGCCTGGTTACACAAAACATTCTAAAGTGCCTGGTTACACAAAACATTCTAAAGTGCCTGGTTACACAAAACATTCTAAAGTGCCTAGTCACACAAAACATTCTAAAGTGCCTGGTTACACAAAACATTCTACAATCCCTAAGCCAAGTCATCTAGTAACCGATCAGGTCGTTGGGACACACAAGCCCACACCACCCCTCTCTGTTAGTGGCTGTTGCCTGTGCCTCCTCCGGTCGGAGATTGGTCCATTCTTTTATGTTGTCTTCCTGTCTATTTTTGGGACAATCTCTTTGTCGTCCGCCTTGCAATTTTCAGTGCGGGATTGTATTTGCAAGACAGTTTGATCTCTATATACGGCCTTACCAAGTGAGTTCCTGTCTTTTAACCGTCTTCAAAAGGTCTGATTGCTGTTTTCATTCTTTTTCGTTTTTCATTTTTGTATGCGACGTTTAGAAGTCTTCGTAAACATCTCATCTCTAAGGCCTGTATCCTCCGCTGCAGATCAGCTGTAATTGTCCATGTCTCACAAGCATAGGAGAGTATTGATGGGACCAATGTATGCATTAATTTGATCTTCATGCATATGGCTAACCGGTTATCTTGCGAGATTTTGATAAGGCGTTCAAGCGCAGCAATTGTCTGTGCTATTTTGGCCAACACCTCCCATTTTGATCCTTCAATATCTTACTAGGCACTGAATTCCAATATTTTTACAATCTTAGCCCGCCAAAAAGTGACTCATTCTATATGAATGCTTCATTTTTCTCTCATTATGAAGAATGTGACAATACTGCATGTTGGGCGCTGACAGGAAACCTGTGACAAGCAGCACTTTATGTGCTCTTGCATAAGTTGTTTCTGTAGAAATATGTATTCAATGATTTGGGTTGTTAGCCCATGCACAACTCTCTTTAGTGTTTAGAAATGCTTGTTTAGATTGCAGTGAACATTTTCTGTCTTCCCTGACATCCAGGAAGACATTGCTGCAAAGACTGCACTATGTTCAGTTTACAGCTTCATGACAGTTTCCTACGTCACTCTCTTGTTGTCCCTAAGTCAGAACATTGTCAGGTACCATTGTCACATATGAATAAACTGAATTGTACTGTAAGAGAAAGGCACTCTATCACAAGGCATGACAAATCCCGGGTGCTAGGCCGTCATGGCACCAAGGAATATTGCTGTGGTGCATAAAGTTTCAGGACCAGTGTCATATTTCCTTCCCCATCCCCAGTATATCATTTTCATCCAGCACAATGCCTGGTTCCTACATTTTGACCAGGCTCCTAGAGCATAAACAAACTTGTCTCCCCCTACTCTATCAGCTCTTTTAAACTTGGTGATAAAGGTACTGGTGTGTGCTCTGTGGCATCTGGACGGGCTGTGTTTGTGATAAGACAAAAATATAACCAGTTACATTGAAAGTCTGCAGCAAAAGATGATTAACAGTGTAGTCTAAACACTGTAGTGTAGAAGACTATCCAAATCATGGGTACACACATTGTACAATTCACAATTCACACATACTCTAACTGCATAAGTGGAATCCTGTAGGAAAGTTTCCACAACTTGTCATTAGAATCTTAGTCTCCCAGCAGATACCAGTGTAGAATTAGAAGCAAAAGTGCTAGTCTTAAGACTGTTGACTGTCTTGTGCTAAACCAATCTAAATGATAGGCAAACTAATGCTTGTTTATGTTGACTTCAGGCAGCCAGTCTCTTAAATGTTCTTCATTGTTACCTTTAAATTTCATGTTTTCTGGGAAACTTGATTGCATGTATCTTCAGGGAATTCTATAGGTGAGTTCAACGAGGTTTCTTACAGTTTCTTCTTGCATCAATTCTAAAGGTGTTCAGTGAGGTTTCTTACAGTCTCTTCTTGCATCAATTCTATAGCTGTTCAGTGAGGTTTCTTACAGTTTCTTCTTGCATCAATTCTAAAGGTGTTCGGTGAGGTTTCTTACAGTCTCTTCTTGCATCAATTCTAAAGGTGTTCAGTGAGGTTTCTTACAGTTTCTTCTTGCATCAATTCTAAAGGTGTTCAGTGAGGTTTCTTACAGTTTCTTCTTGCATCAATTCAATAGGTGAGTTCAATGAGGTTTCTAACAGTTTCGTCTTGCATCAATTCTATAGGTGAGTTCAATGTGAAATTTCTTTAAGCCGCATTTAATCCAAATTGAAAGTATCTACACACACCACACACACACATCTCATTAGTGCGACTGGCCAAGACTCAAGTCGTATGCTGGTTCAGCGTTCCTGTTCTATCTCACACATTCGTAACAACAGCCTATCAATCACTCCTCTATCAAATCGGTGAGCTAAACAGGCTCCTATCTAAATTCTCAGTCTCTCGCTCACATTCTCTGGTCAGTCTGCTTGAGCTAAACTTTGTCTAGTATTTTATAGTCTTAAGCAATATTAGAGCTATCCAATGGATCTCTGGGGGATGGCTCTATTAAGTCGTTATTAGAACGAATTACTATGAACACCTGTCACTCAAATATCGCAGCAAGCTTTGCTGCCCTCTTGTCTGTCACTCATCCCCCACTACCCAAATCGGAACGCCAGAGGTCAGCGTCTACCTAGACTAAACATTCTTTCCTCCACTCCGTTTTCCTTTGTTGAGACAGTGAGTGACCTTGGTGTAGTGTCCAGACAGAGACTGACCTTGGCACACATTCAGATACCTTTGTTCTCAGAGTCGCCGACCACATCACCACTGCCCTAAACGCTCATGCTCAGGCTGGAACTGTTACAGTATTGGTAGTAGTAATAGTAACAGTAGTAATAGTAGTGATATAATTAGTTGTAGTAATAGTAGTGGTGGTAGTAGTAGTAATAGTAACAGTAGTAATAGTAGTGATATAATTAGTAGTGATATAATAAGTGGTGATAGAATTAGTGGTAGTAATAGTAGTGGTGGTAGTAGTGGTAGTAGTAGTAGTAATAGTAGTGGTTGTAGTAGTAGTAGTAGTAGTAGTAGCAGTAGTAGTAGTAAGTAGTAGTAGTAGTAGTAAGTAGTAGTAGTAGTGGTAGAAGTAGTAGTAGTAGTAGTAGTAGGGGTAGCAGTAGTAGTAGTGGTGGTAGTAGTAGGGGTAGTAGTAGTAGTAGTGGTAGAAGTAGTAGTAGTGGTAGTAGTAGCAGTAGGGGTAGCAGTAGTAGTAGTGGTGGTAGTAGTAGGGGTAGCAGTAGTAGTAGTGGTAATAGTAGTGGTAGTAGAAGTAGTAGTAGTAGTAGCAGTAGTGATAGTAGTAGCATCAGCAGCAGTAGTAGTAGTGATAGTAGTAGCAGCAGCAGTAGTAGTAGTGGTAGTAGTAGTAGCAGTGGTAGTAGTAGCAGTAGTAGTAGTAGTAGCAGCAGCAGCAACAGTAGTAGTAGTTGAGTAACGTGTAATATAGGTTACAATTAATACTTTGCCTCCCGTAACACCTTTTGTACCATAGCCTTCCTATACCACCCTATGAAAGGCCGTGTCCATATCTACTCAGTCCTTTTCAATTACTGAAAGTGCTGATGACAGAGCACGACCTCCATTGCGCCTGCGATGGCACCGTTTTTCCCCTGACTTATGCATGTACCAATTTACAGCTGGGTCGACTGTGAGAAGTTTTCACACCATGGTAAACCCACGACATGCCAAACTAAGCACAGCGTGATTTGAACCTAGTACATTATCAGTAGAATTGAGATAACACTAAATTATCAGTAGAATAGAGATAACACTAAATATTCAGAAAGAAAGTACAGAGCTTAATAAACAAGCCAGTAAATTCAAAAATCGTGGGCAGCGTGTTTACACGAGATGGAAGGCTAGATAGAGAGATAGAATAAAGAACACAGAAAGCTAATGCGGTTTCTTATCAGCTCTCACCATTACTAAGACACAAAAAACATTCCAATGAAGACAAAGCGACAGCTGATAATAGTATTTTTATACCAACTCTATACTACCAGTGTCAGACATGGACTATGTACTATGGTACAAGAAAGAAAACGCATTGTATGCGAAATGAGGTGTTTGAGAAAGGCTGGACAGATTGAGAAACGATATGATCAGACAGACGGTGGGTGCAACACCATGCATGGAATACATAGAAAGGCAGAGAATAAAATGGTTCGGACACCTGACAAGAATGCAACCAAAGTTACCAGTTGCTCATATCTACAATACCAGATATCAGGGTTGCAGAGCAAGAGGCAGACCCCGTGAAAGTTGTATAGATGGTGTCAGTGAAACACTAAAGAAACACATAATGACAACAACAACGGCGACAAAGCTGGCACACGACAGTAAATTATACCTCCCCACGACGTCTAACGGCACAATTGGATAGATGATTATGATGACATTGGGTTTATGAGCAAGCTCGCAATCTCTTTGCTACACACTCTGCAAATGGATCAGCATTAAAAACTAATTTAACATACACATCTTGTGAAAGTAACAAATAAAAACTATAGCTTACTATCAGAAAACATGGAACAATATAAAATAAAAAGGCCAGAATATAATGAAAACATTAAATGAATTGTCTGCAAACAAGCATCAAATTAGTCAATCAAAAACCTTTTCAATTCTCCATGGAGTATAGGTTCTAAATAACACCTCAAGACATTAAATGTTGGTCTGCCCAAATCTATTGCAACTTTTGGGGTTTTATGTTTCTCAGGGTGGGCAGTCCTATGTCTTTAAGAAACGTTTTATCTGCTGACATTTTAAAAAAGCAGCCAGTAGAATCAAATGCAAGATAATGGAAGACATTAAAAGCAAGCACAGCACGACATCCAAGCATGAAGAAATAAATCATGTTTCAAATAGAATCGGGGCTCAAGGAGGAGTATGCATTCAAACTAAGAATGGTCAGAATGGTGACATGTTAGTTGTTACATGATATGGAAGAAATATCAAACAGGTGGGCGGAATATATAATGATAACAACAGAGGTAACAAACAAAGGGGTTGTAGTAGGTAACAAAGAGAAAGCAACAAGCGTGGACACGATAGTTATACAAATGATGGTCTCTAAATGAATTTGATGTAGATAACATCACTGATCTGTATAATAACATCTACAGTAGAGTATCCACACTGACAGATCTGATTACACCAGTCTTGATTGTTCTACCCGTAAAACCCCGTACAGCCGAATGTTACCGATTTGAGAACAACCAGCCTGTTACGTCACACAAATTAAACATGAGAATGATCACGAGTTATGTACAGGAACCATTACTGTAAGACGTAGACAAGTGAACGGGCATATCGATTGGAGAAGAGACTTTATACATTTGAAATGTAGATATATAGAAAAATGGAGCTCATCTCGTGGAGATAAAAGAAAACAGACAAGGAAGTCTTGGAGAAATTAGATGCATAAAGAAAACTGATGAACGAAATCAATGTCAGATAGTTGAGATATTTTGGTCACATAAAAATGTTTAACACCTTGCTGAAAACAACACTCGAAGAAAAATGTGCCGAAGAGATACAATTAAGTGCATGGAAACATCAAAGGATGAACAGATAAAAGCCTGGCAGACTGCAACGTCAAAGCGAGAGACACATGCCGTCGACGAGCCACTGCCGCCGACCTTTGACGTGGAGATGGCACTTGAACTGAATTATCTATTAGTGAAAACGATTTGAAATAGCAAAGAACCATCTATCAGAGCAGAAGGCTTGGTTAATAACATCTTTAAGTAGGTGGCCAGTGCGCATAGGCGACAAGGGCCCGTCGTGTCAACCGTCTATGAGCACGATGAGTGGCCAACACTCAGGCTACATACAATGAGGATGATATCTTTCTGATTTGACCTAACGATATAGTGTGTGGACGGTCGCGTTGGACCATCCTTGATGTCTATGTCTTGCTTTAAAAGATGATGGGCAAAGCAATCCTAGACAAGGCAAGCCATGTGTCCTAATACAGCCAAACGGCGACGGTTTAACATGGTAAGTATGTTCTCGAGGCCTGTCCGTCGAAGGACTTCGTCGTTTGAGATCCAATCATATCAGTGGATCGTGAGTATTCGCCTCTGCTTACATATGTGGAGGGCTTCAACGCGATTCTGATCGCTCTGCAGAATAGTCGAGTTTTCGAAACCGCACAGCAGATTGGGGCAACACAGGTTATTAAATTCTTAGCTTGTTTTCACTGACAGACTCTGAAAGTTTCAGACTTGATGCTAGGCGTTCATAGAAGTGGCAGCTAGGCCGTCTTTTCAAATGTTGCTTGGGTTACTTCGTGCATCGGAGTTTTGTTTGAAGTCACAGAAAATGAAATCCTCAGTGGAGTTGACGTGGTTGACATCGACATAGATTCCACCTGCTCTGGGATTGCAGACACTGTTTTGTATCTTGATTTCTGTTCTTGTGATGTGGAGGTTTAATCTTTATTTGAAATCTTATACGTGTTCCAGTGCCTTTATCAGCGTCTGAGGGTGCGAGCCTGGTATAGCCATGTCATCTGCGTTCACACGTTCACACACATCAGTCTGATGGCGACTCTAGGGTTGTGTATCTCCTGCTGACAACGGATCCCGTTCATGGCGCGGTAGAACAATGGCGGGACGAGGACATATCTTTGCCATCTATCATAACTGAGGACACAAAATAATATATGGAGAAGCGAAGAAAACTAGAAATAACAGCTGTTTTACCCTACACTCGGATGCGAAAGTCAATTTCTGGACAGCTAGAAAAACATCGCTGCATTCTGTCTGCCAGATAATTGGGTCCTAATCCGTTCAATAAATAGACTTGCTAACATGCTGTCAGCTAGGACTAGCTGACCCCGTTTTCTACAAAAACGTTAAAACTATTTCTCCTTACTAATCTTCTAACACGTAATGTGTTTTCCCCGTTTCCAGGAACAATAGTTAAAAATAGAATAATTCTATAAATAAAATTACAAGTCGGTCTAGGTCAAGGTTGACAGTTAAAGCTAGAACATTGTATCCTTTTTTTCGTTCATTTAATTCAGCCCGCGATTCCATCCCATTAGTTGGCAGGAAGCCTGTGTAAAGTCAAAGCAAATTGTGTGCTTTTGTAGTTGTAATTTCTGTGGCACTTTATTTTACATCGGTAGTTGGCAATTAACGGTATGAGTGCCATATTTGACCGGCAGTCGAACATTTCAAGTATGCATTACTGGCCTGATTGTAGAAAACATACGGTTTTAATAAATTGGATGTACTCGTACATACAAACATTCATATATACGTACATGCATGCCTACTTACACGCTCTCTCACTCCTTGCTCTAAATATATATATATCGATGGATTGTACTTGGCATATGTATTGATCGCTGGAAAAAAATTCGGAGAACATACCACTGAAGAGGGTCACAAGTTATCTTATTGTGGAAGATCTGACAAACACCAGCATGGAGTCGGAATGTTGATGCATAAAGAGGCAGCAAGTTGTGTATTGGAATGTCGACCAGTATCGTCCATTGCTCAGCATACGACTCAAAGCAATGCCCTTCAATATCACGGTGATGCAATGCTATGCACCTACCTTAGATTATGAGGATAGCGAGGTAGAGAGTTTCTACGAGGAATTACATGCACTTGTGAACGAGATACCAAAGAAGGATATGCTGGGGGTACAGGGGGATTGGAAGGCCAACATTGGTGAAGACATGTTGCGAGATAGGAAAGGCACATGTGGACCATATGGTAATGGACGACGAAGGATAGAGGATTGAGACTCCTGGAATTTGCTCATTACAACAAGTTACTGGTGGCGAATACGCTAGGACCAAACATAATGTCAAGACAATGGACATGGCACAACCATAGTCAGATAGACTACATTCTGGCCCAGAAGCGATTCAGATCCAGCATCAATAGCGCACGAACGACGAGTTTCGCAGGGGCCGACTTAGGGAGTGACCACGACTTAGTGATGATGACCAGGCGTCTCCGACTTATGAAAGTTGTGAACAGAGAGATAGCTAGAATAAGATTTAACTTTAAGAAGCTGAAGCACCCGGAGATAGTGGAGGCTTTTGGAGCGATGATGGGAGGAAGATTCGCACCCCTCTTGGTTCTTAACGAAGAGACAGATATTGAGACGAGGACTGAGGCCCTGAATTTGGCATTGATAGCCACAGCAACTGAGGTCTTAGAGAAGCGAAGGGTAAAGAAGAAGGCATGGATTACACATGAAATACTCGAGATAAAGGCCAAGATGAAAAAGGCAAAGGTAGAATGGATAACTGCTCAGTGTTCAGATATCGAACAAAATCTGGGAGGAAACGATGTCAAGGGTGTATATAAAACAGTCAAGGACCTAGTAAGGCCTATACAAGATCGCAATACAACGATTCAGGATAAGAGAGGGAAATGTCTCACAGAAGCCCAAGACATTGAGCGCGTTGGACAGAGTCCTATTCTGAATTATATAAGCATGATGGTCGAGGTGACCCAGTAAATGCAATCGCCCCCGAAATGAACCTGTTAGAGGAGAATCAACCGATAACAAGAGAGGAAGTAACTGAGACGGTGAAGATGCTAAAAAAAGGGGAAAGCTGTGAGTATGGATAATATTCCAGGAGAGCTCCTACAAGTGGGAGGTGAGGTAATAATTGAGACCCTGCCACACATCTGTCACAGAATTTGGCGGACAGGAGAGTGGCCAACCATCTGGACGAAATCAGTGGTTTTGCCGCTGCCTAAATCAGGGAATCTAAAGATGTGTCAGAACTATAGAACAATTAGCCTCATTAGTCATCCTAGCAAAATTCTTTGAAGAACAATCCTTAACAGATTAAAACCAAGGGCAGAGAATATCATTGCCGAAGAGCAAGCAGCCTTTCCAGAGGGAAGAAGTACCACTGTACAGATATTTAATCTGCGGACATTGAATGAGAATTACTTAGAGTATCAACAACACATATATCATGTCGTCATCGATTTCAAAAAGGCGTTCGACAGAGTATGGCATGTGGCGCTGGACAACAATGAAGCATTACAAGATCGATAGTAATATTGTGAAGGCAATTGAGAACCTTTACGAGAAGGCATCGAGTGCAGTTTCTGCAGACGGAATATTAGGCGAATTGTTCCGCACGTCTGTTGGGGTGAGACAAGTGTTGTATACTCTCTCCAACACTCTTCAGTGTATTCTTGGAAAGAATAATGGAGGCGGCCCTGGAGAGACATGGTGGTACGGTCAGAATAGGTGACAAGACGATTACAAACCTACGATTTGCAGATGATATAGATGGTCTGGTAGTCACGGAAACGGGACTCCATATGCTGATTAGTAGATTTGACAGAGTGGCGTAGAGCTATGGCATGGAGATAAATGCAGAGAAATAAAACTGATGACTAATAACACGGAATGGTTTACATCTGGGATAAAAGCAAATGGTCAGGAACTCGAAGTTGTGCACCGGTTCGAGTATCTGGGATCACTGATCAGTGACGAAGGCTCGCACTCCGAGATCAAAGCCAGAATAGCACAGACACCAGCGGTGTTTACGCGTTTGAAATCCATTTGGCAGGAAAAGCGGATCGCCCTCAGCATACACCTTTATAACATTACAACATGACTAATGCGCTCATTGGTGATCTCAATAGTTGTGAATGCCTGTGAGACTTGGACCATTACGACGGATATCCAGTCCAATGGAGATGAGGTGCTTTAGAAGACTCTTAAATGTTACATATAAGGATCGTGTCACGAACGTAGAAATACGACGACAAAGAGTGGAAACGCAATTGGGCCTTTTGATGATCTGTTCACAGTTATCAAAAGGCAAATGATGGCTTGGTGTGGGCACGTCACGAGGGCCAGGGGAATTACACATTCGTTACTGCATGGTCCCGTACCAGGAAAGAGAAGGTGGAGACGCTCAAGGAAGAGATGGGCAGACAACATCACTGAGTGGTCAAATCTTCGTGCCGGTGAGGCACAACTGACGGCAGCCGACAGAGAGAGAGAGAGAGAGAGAGAGAGCGTGGGATTGTTGGAGTGTCTTCAAGTGTGCCCCAACGACCGGGTGGGCTACGGGATGAACTAAACTGAACTGAACTGAACGGATCTATATATATATATATATATATATATATATATATATATATATATATATATATATATATATATTTATATATATATACCACGTAAATGTTTATGACATGTTAATGTTGTAATAATATTCTTTATGAAACGTTACTGACTTAATATAAACATTGTGACATATTACGGACAAAATATAACCTTTGTGACGTAGTACTGTCTTAATATATAAACTTTAGTAATTGTTCCTTTAGCGGTTAATTTAGCATCTGCTTATTGTAGTGGTAGAGCAATCACTTTTCACTACAGCGTTACAGGATTCATGTAACCGGCACGCTTCAGCTGACCCAGCTGTACATTATTGCAATTTGTTGATTTGCCCTTGTACTTCGTTCTTGGCCGTCTGATTGTCATAATTTAAAGCTCCCCCAAACCAGAGAACGAGGTCACAACTGCAGGAATTCCGCCTACAAGAAGCGTGTACCAAATATGTGCATACTTGTATTGTTGGTTTGTGGGGCTCTTTAATTCACCTGGTACCAGCACAACATGCTTAGGTATGACATGCGTAGTAGGTTCAATTAATCAATTCATAAATCAATCAAGTCTTTGTCAGCTACCTATAGAGCACAGCCCTTCAATAAATACACGCAGAGACAAGGACGTTGACTTGTCTATTTCTGTTTATCAATATGTGGCTTAAAGTGTCTACTGGATGAGGTAGACATCCCCAGGCCAATTTACGCTGACGACATGCTTGGCTGGTTACAGTTTTACTATTCTTTACTACCTTTTGGGCCTCTGTAACACTCGTTGTAAGTTGTAGTAAGCGTATTCTTTTATTTCCGGTGAGTAAGGGAGGGAAGAGTAATCAGGGCCAGGTGAATCATACTGATCAAGGTGGGAGGGAAGAGTAATCAGGGCCAGGTGAATCATACTGATCAAGGTGGGAGGGAAGAGTAATCAGGGCCAGGTGAATCATACTGATCAAGGTGGGAGGGAAGAGTAATCAGGGCCAAGTGAATCATACTGATCAAGGTGGGAGGGAAGAGTAATCAGGGCCAGGTGAATCATACTGATCAAGGTGGGAGGGAAGAGTAATCAGGGCCAGGTGAATCATACTGATCAAGGTGGGAGGGAAGAGTAATCAGGGCCAGGTGAATCATACTGATCAAGGTGGGAGGGAAGAGTAATCAGGGCCAGGTGAATCATACTGATCAAGGTGGGAGGAAAGAGTAATCAGGGCCAGGTGAATCATACTGATCAAGGGGGGAGGGAAGAGTAATCAGGGACAAGTGAATCATACTGATCAAGGTGGGAGGGAAGAGTAATCAGGGCCAAGTGAATCATACTGATCAAGGTGGGAGGGAAGAGTAATCAGGGCTAGGTGAATCATACTGATCAAGGTGGGAGGGAAGAGTAATCAGGGCCAGGTGAATCATACTGATCAAGGTGGGAGGGAAGAGTAATCAGGGCCAGGTGAATCATACTGATCAAGGTGGGAGGGAAGAGTAATCAGGGCCAAGTGAATCATACTGATCAAGGTGGGAGGGAAGAGTAATCAGGGCCAGGTGAATCATACTGATCAAGGTGGGAGGGAAGAGTAATCAGGGCCAGGTGAATCATACTGATCAAGGTGGGAGGGAAGAGTAATCAGGGCCAGGTGAATCATACTGATCAAGGTGAGAGGGAAGAGTAATCAGGGCCAGGTGAATCATACTGATAAAGGTGGGAGGGAAGAGTAATCAAGGCCAGGTGAATCATACTGATCAAGGTGGGACGGAAGAGTAATCAGGGCCAGGTGAATCATACTGATCAAGGTGAGAGGGAAGAGTAATCAGGGCCAGGTGAAACATACTGATCAAGGTGGGAGGGAAGAGTAATCAGGGCCAGGTGAATCATACTGATCAAGGTGGGAGTGAAGAGTAATCAGGGCCAGGTGAAACATACTGATCAAGGTGGGACCGAAGAGTAATAAGGGCCAGGTGAAACATACTGATCTAGACCCCCCCCCCCCACTTCAGATCCTCGTAGGGAAAAAAGTAATCAGGACCAAGTAAAATATCCTGATCAGTACCCCCTTCTGCCCCCTTACCTCACTTCTCGTATGAAGCGAAAAGTAATCAGGGCCAGGTGAAACATACGGATCGCTACCACCTCACGCCCACGTCGGTGCCCTGGAAACCGACTGTGTCAACAAGGTAATTATCAACATTATAGACTCTATAGTGATGATCTTACTGAAGTGCCTCGCATTGCACTAGAGCCAGGATAACATCGGCCCACCTTCTCAATCGCTCCTCAGGATGTAAAAAGGACCCCTGTAACCCGCTCCCAAATAAATGTCCCACAAAACTGACAGTCTATCTGAAATAATCTTCCTCGTAAATAACAACATCTATTCTCACACAAATCATTATCACTGGAATCAAGGAAGTGAGTTCTCAGATGCTACGTGAAACCAGTGCTGGCATACGGCACGAGTCGTGGACAATCAGCATACAAGCGAAGGGAGCCAACAGAAACGCGGTTCCATGGTGAGAATTCTGTGGACTGCGAAGAAGGATAATATCATGGTACTTGAAGAGGCACAGACACAAAGACAGATTATAGAAACAAACCAGCGCACAGCAGTGATTTTCTCATTCGGTATGTGATGAGATGAGACGGATTGAAACACACACTGGCAGACTCGCAGAGGAGGGGGAAGCAGAAAGAGTAAATATTGGACAGCTTGAAGGTGGGAAACGATCAACGACACGCGGGATAAGTAAAGGTGCAGATCCGTAATCTTCAACGCCAACCGGCAGGGTACATTATGATGATGATGATTATCTCATAAGACCGCAGGGCACATGATGATGATTATCTCATAAAACCAACAGGGCACATTATGTTTAGGATGATATCTCATAAATCCGGCAGGACACATTTTGATGATTATCTCATAAAACCGGAAGGGTACATGATGATGATTATCTCATAAAACCGGCAGGACACACGATGATGATTATCTCATAAAACCAGCAGGGTACATGATGACGATTATCTCATAAAAAGGATAGAACACATGATGATGATTATCTCATAAAACCCGCAGAGCACATGATGATGATTATCTCATAAAACCGATAGAATACATGATGATGATTATCTCATAAAACCCGCAGGACACATGATGATGATTATCTCATAAAACCCGCAGGGCACATGATGATGATTATCTCATAAACCCGCAGGGCACATGATGATGATTATCTCATAAAACCCGCAGAACACACGATGATGATTATCTCATAAAACCAGCAGGGCACACGATGATGATTATCTCATAAAACCAGCAGGGCACACGATGATGATTATCTCATAAAACCAGCAGGGCACATGTATAGATTGATAAAAGACAATCTGTTCCTTTCAGAAACCACAAACCTGTTCTATAAATAAAGATGACCACACGCTCCAACAGCTAATCGGGAATTCTAGAAAGTGGTTATAGCGTTAAGATTACATAATAGTTGGTGAATAGTTGTAGCTTTCTGAACACTTTAATGTCAAAGATACGTGTGTTCGTTTTTGAATTCCCGACAACACAAGTTTACTAATTCTTTTACATTCGCTCTGGAATAACAACGTGTTTCCCATAATTTGACGTGGAACAATATTTCAAGCCTCGCTGTCATCGCGCATTTTATGCAAAGATTTAATAATAATAAAGTAATAATAATAATATTATAATACTATTAATAATAATAATAATAATAATAATAATAATAAGATAATATTAATATGGATTCTACGATTTATCATTCAACTAGGCTGCATGTGGGGTTACCATTCAGTATCCGAAATGAATGCTTGTTCTTTTTCCAAAGACAGCTTATAGAAACAAATCAGGTGACGGCAGTGATTTATTCATTCCGGCGTGTGATGAGATGAGACGGATTGAAACACACACTGGCAGACTCGCAGAGAAGGAGGGAGCAGAAAGAGTAAATATTGGACAGCGTGAAGGTGGGAAACGATCAACAGCGGAACTTATAAACGGCACACGGGATAAGTAAAGGTGCAGATCCGTAATCTTCAACGCCAACCGGCAGGGAACATTATGATGATTATCTCATAAAACCCGAATTAGACACGATGATGATTATCTCATAAAACCCGCAGGACACATGATGGTGATTATCTCTTAAAACCTCAGGACACATGATGATGATTATCTCTTAAAACCTGCAGGGCACATGATGGTGATTATCTAATAAACACACAGGGCACACGATGATGATTATCTCATAAAACCTCAGGGCGCATGATGATGATTATCGAATAAAAACTAGCAGGGCACATGATGATCATTATCTCATTATACCGACAGGGCACATGATGATGATTATCTCATAAAACCGACAGGTCACATGATGATGATTATCTCATAAAATCCGAATTACACGCGATGATGATTATCTCATAAAACCGACAGGTCACATGATGATTATTATCTCATAAAACCAGCAGTACACATCATGATGATTATATCATAAAACTCGCAGGACACATGATGATGATTATCTCATAAAATCGCCAGGGCACATGATGATGATTATCTCATAAAACCGGCTGGGTACATTATGGTGATGATGATTATCTCATAAAACTGGGTGGGTACATTATGATGATTATCTCATAAAACTGGCTGGGTACATTATGATGATTATTATCTCATAAAATCGGCAGGGCACATGATGATGATTATCGAATAAAAACTGGCAGGGCACATGATAATGATTATCTCATAATACCGACAGGGCACATGATGATGATTATCTCATAAAACTGACAAGTCACATGATGATGATTATCTCATAAAATCCGTAGGGCACATGATGATGATTATCTCATAAAATCAGCAGGGCACATGATGGTGATTAATTCATAAAATCGGCTGGGTACATTATGATGATGATGATTATCTCATAAAACCGGCTGGGTACATTATGATGATGATGATTATCTCATAAAACCGGCTGGGTACATTATGATGATGATGATTATCTCATAAAACCGGCTGGGTACATTATAAAAAAACAAAAACAAAAAAAACTGGCAGAGTACATTATGATGATGATAATTATCTCATAAAATCGGCATGGCACATGATGATTATTATCTCATAAAACCGACAGGGCAAATGATGATGATTATCTCATACAACCGACAGGTCACATGATGATGATTATCTCATGAAACCCGAATTACACACTAAGATGATTATCTCATAAAACCGGCAGGACACATGATGATGATTATCTCATAAAACCGACAGGGCACATGATGATGATTTTCTCACAAAACCCGCAGGGCACACTATGATGATTATCTCATAAAACCGGCAAGGTACATTATGATGATTATCTCATAAAACCGGCAATGTATATTATGATGATTATCTCATAAAACCGGCAAGGTAAATTATGATGATTATCTCATAAAACCGGCAGGGCACATGATAATGATAATAATTATCTATTAAAATCGGCAGGGCACATGAGGATGATTATCTAATAAAACTCGCAGGGCACAAAATAATAATAATATTTAAATACTATTAATAATAATAATAATAATAATAATAATATGGATTCACTCAACTAGGCTGCATGTGGGGTTACCATGCAGTATCCGAAATGAATTCTTGTTCTTTTTCCATTGCAATTTCATGTGTCCAATTCACATTAAAATGTCCGTTTTTTAATGTGAATTTAGTCTTGTGTTTTTCCTCATTATGAAAACGTTGAAGGTATTTTTTGTTTCTCCGCTCAGGACCAAAGAACGGAATAGACTTAATGGGGAGTCAATGAAGCACCAATATTCACACAATGCAATGTGGAGTCAGTGGAGGTCCTAATACTCACACATTATAATCTGGAGTCAGTTGAAGGTCCTAATACTCACACATTATAAAGTGGAGTATGAAGGCCTTAAAACTCACAGTACAATATGGAGTCCATGAAGGACCTATGCTCACACAATTTAATTGTAATGATATGACGCTCATAACTTTGTATACCGTAGCATCTTTTGTCAAAAAAGATTACTCTGAAACGTCGCCCACAACAGAAAGTGTCAGCACTGTGATATAAGACTATTTGCTGACATTCATGTTTACTATACGTGTAGACAAATATTTAATTAAAAAATGACCTTCAACTTCAGTTGATTTCAAAATATATTTTCCATCTTTTGCATGTTTGCATCTAGTAACCCTGGCCTAGGAGCCATACTGTTATTCTTCTCTTCTCATGGAATTAACACATTTGAAGGACCGTTTCTACTGTTTATCTGTTTTCACTCTCTCTCTCTCTCTCGCTCTCTCTCTCGCTCTCTCTCTACCTTTCTCTCTCCTTTCCCCTCCCAAATGTCGGAGTTTGTTATGGCTGGGATGGAGTTGACATATTCTCATTTTGTTCTGCTCATATTAACGGACTGAAGAGCAATCCTGGTCAGGATAAACATACTAATCAACGTCCTCGCTCGTGCTCCTGGAAGAGACTGTCACAGCAGACTGGCCAACGATGTGGGGATAGATACTGTAAACTACATAGTGGTGGGCTCACTGAAGAGCCTCACATTGCATTACAGCCAGGATTACCCTGGTCTATCTTCTCAAATAGACTCACGACGTAAGAAAAGCCACTGTAACTCTATATCACAAAATCATCACCAAGAGGTAATTCAACTCAGCGCGAGAAGATTTCAACAGTAACAATTCTTGGTAAGCAGATATTATAACTTCTTAATTTAACTTCATTATACTTCTTTAGAAGGCTATACATAATCTGTTTACAACCAGTTTTTTTACTCCTCCGATACTGAAAATACTGTGAGCATCCAATCTAGTTTTGAATGAATTGACTGACTCTGCTTCCACTACCTCCTGCGGCAAAGCGTTCCAAGAATTCATCACTCTCTGACTAAAAAAAATATTCCTAATATCTTCTTCTTTTTCTGCGTTCGTTCTCCATCTCCTGCAAAAGAACTTTTTGAAAAGGGTAAAGCTTCTTGTTTCCAGTGAGACGTGTTTGTCGCCTAAAGTCTGAGTAGATGCAATTTCTTATCTTAATGGCGCTAACAAATTGCTGAGGATGCCCCCCGCACTAGTCGCCATGTTAAGGTTACCACATAAAGATTGTTTAACCAACCAGAAAATTTACCACCTAGGGTGGTAACTTCTTGAACATCCACTTTACAATCTCAACTTAGTCGCAAGAGAGGGATTCAACAGCCATATATATTGACGATCATCCTGGAATAGGCCGATGGATTAATCCATAACCATTCTAGAACCAGGCATGTGATATTGCCCACCGTGTTCTCTGTCCGACAGGATAGCCTATGTGCTGCCGGCAATTTTTAAATGTTTGCCGGTGAATGGTACATTTCCATTACGTATATTTTATGTAGCCCCTTTAGGTAATGACTGACTATAGGATGATACGTTAAGTCCATCAGAACTAAGACAGTAGATCCCCACACATCCATAAAGGTTTAAGGCTCTATGTATCCACGCATCCTGTAGCTAAGGAATGAGATTCAGACATGACCATGATAAATGTGGTCTCATATAACTCTCTCAAAGTATATATTAACGTTAATTACTATCAACCATTTGCACGAGTACAAGAATGCGACAACTACAGTTCGCAAACTTAGAATTGAAAAAGTATGGAAAACGTTTGTATATATTTCAAATTTATTCCTCAAGCAAAAATACACAGTTTGTATATGTAAAAATTGGTTACGTTAAATTACACAAAAATAATGCTCTATAAACGCTTGTCACTGGTTCAAAAGAAAGGATATTTGAATATCATTTTGGTGATGTATCATATGTGAATGTCATTTTGGTGATGTATCATATTTGAATATCATTTTGGTGATGTATCATATTTGAATATCATTTTGGTGATGTATCATATTTGAATATCATTTTAGTGATGTATCATTATTTTTCAACGTAGTCACCATCACACACAAGAGCCAACATCGGACAAGTTGTTGCTTTCCGTTGAGGAAAATATCAGAAGTTTTTCTCCCGAACCAGGAACGCAGAGCTGCTTGGACCTTCTCACAAGAAGAGCAACGGTGTCCTTTCAAGTATTCTTTCAGCTTCGAGAAAAGGAAGAAGTCACAAGAAAAATCGAAATCATAAGCATTGCGGTGATATCGTTCTGCTGAACACGGCGCTTGGCACGAATCAGTTTATCCACGAGAGCATGGTGCTGTGCATCTACAGCTGTGATAGGTCGTCCGTTGCGTACCTTGCCATTCAGGCCCTTCGTGGCTGGATTGTTGCCTTTTACAGTCCATGCCCACCTTCTGACAGTACTGACATCCCCACAGGCGTCATCACATATCAGTCATTCTTCGATATACGTCGATGGGTAGACAACCGTAGGCGGACAGGAATTCAATCACTGCACGTTTCTTCAACCGTATTTTCATTTTACTGTCTGCTGTACGCATGCTCATGTTCCAGGCGCATGCCACTACATGTCCCTATGATCACGTCACTAGAGATTATTTTGACATAGGTATCACGTGGCTCTGAGCACAGTTGTCATAGTTACGGCGCCGAAGTGGTCAAGCCGTTTGCCTCGTGTTCAGACGGTCGGGGTTCTATTTCGAGCTGCGACGGTCGGTCCATGATATCAATTTTTTCTGGATATCCCTGGGTTCATCGCTTGAGCTACGGAGTTTGTGCTTTGTGCGATGCTCTCTACACATGGGGTACCCATCTGCCGAGAGAGACCGAGCTAAAATGGGGAAAAAAACTAAAGGCAATGAAGTCGAACCCCCGCTTTGAATTTTTTTTTTTTTAGGTCTCACTAGTAGAATTTGTGTACAGTTTTAGCTCTCTAGGTTGGGGAATGTTAAAATAGGAGAAATAGAAGTTCAAATAAACGGGCATTGGTCATATCAAATTGAATGAAAGCTGATTAAAAGAGCACGCAAATATGTACATCTTTTAACCTTTTTTTTTTTTTTTTTGCTCAGATGTTTGCCTCACTAGTTTCTACTGGCGGAGGCGCGCCATTTTCCACCCCAGACCGTAGTCAATTGGGCGATATCAGGACGCATAAACCAGTGCTTGGATGCATGTGTGCATCTGTATGTACCTATGCTAGGTTTGTGCGCCCTCAGAAGCTAGCCCAACCAAAGTGCAATGGAAGGGCTTTACCACGAGGGCGCGTGTGAAAGTTGTGCAAGGGTGTGACTGTAGGACAGAGTCAAATGAAACAGAGTGAGGTAAGAGGGGAGAGAAGGGGAAGAGTGGCCCCCAGGGTGTGTGTCTCTTTTAACCTTTGTCCACCTGTACATAGTACTTGCACTCTCGTGTACGACACTTTGCTCATGAAATTGAACATGTTGAATGGTCATTGTGTAGAGGCGCAGCATGTGATCTTCTTTTTTTGTTGCCATTTTTTTTAGCTTGTCCAAACGATGAAATTTCACTTCTGGTAGTGCTGAATTCAAGAGCAGCACCTGTCTCAAATGGTTGGCGTGGGTCCCGAATAGGAATTATTCCCTTAGGTGTACTGAAAACTGGTGCTTGTCGTTGTTGCGTTAGCTGAAAATCATGCTCATCACTTCCGTTGTCACTTACTGCGTCATTGAAGGTCACATGGCCGATGACATCATCTCTAGGTTTACTTTGGTAAGTAATTACTTGACTGTCCCCACGGAAGTCATTACAAGGTCTAACTATTGTGGTTTTCCCACCACCAGAGCTGCCGTTTGCATTCAGCACCGCAGTAACAAAGGATCCGGTGATATCAGGAATATTGCGACCCTTTACTTGAGTACGAAAGCCGATACCAGCAGTTATAACCAAAGTATCACTATCAGTAGAGTTGTCCCTTTCGGCTCCAGAGTTAGCACTTAGGTCGTTCATGATACCGTTGTGGAAATGGTCAAAACGTGATTTCAGGCTTGGATCTTTTCGGAGCATTCTGAAGGTCTAGGTAGTTTTCTGTTGGGAAGAAGATTTACAATTAGACTGTTGATTATATACCTGTGTGGTCAGAATTCACCTTATACACCGTCACTTCCAAACTCCACACCATACACATTGATTGACACACACGCTACAAACGACCTAGACATTCAAACAAACTGCACACAAGATTCACATTGACACAAACACTGCACACACGATTCACATTGACACACACACTGCACACAAGATTCACATTAACACAAACGCTGCACAATCTTACAAAATGGGAGAGAAGACTAACGTCTGGTCATACTGATCGGATTTGTTATTTGGGGACAGGCAAAAAATATACTGGCCAAGATCCCCACATCGACTTCCTCGCAGTACTCTATGGAAACAGACTGTTTTCATTGCAGCCTGACCAACGAGGTGGGGATCGACGTGATCCCTATTGTAGTGAGCGAAATGCAGATGAAGCCAAACACATCACATAGAACCTCGGTCCACAATCATCAGCATGCTCAGATGTGAGGAAAGCTATTACAACCGCCACTGGAAATCGTTTTCAGAGTACACAAAAAGAGTAATTCATTGTGGACATTCAACAACAACAACAATCATACACAATAACAAACGTAAGCTACACAATCATACACATGTATACACAGACTACATACGCCATGCAATATAAAATAGATAACAGGTAACATACATATTTAGAGACTATTTGGTTAGAAAGTTGAAATTTTCATTGGTAAAAAATTAAGCAGGTAGTTTAAAAAACAACTTCAAACAATACCCAGTGTGTGCCGAAACCGAAGATCGGAACAAAAGACATGCTGGGTCAAGATGCTGAGCAGCGCATGAGCTGCAGTGGTCAGCGACCCATAGCTGACTGCTAGCGTCAGGGCCAGCGAACCAGAGCTGCCAAGACCCTTCTACACCTCCATGCGGTGATCCTGGATAACAGGATGCAGCAGGGCAGACTGGCTAAGGAGAAGGGATCGAAGAGGGAATGCTAACCCGGTCTTAAAAAAATGCTTGCTGAAGTCGGATGTGTTGGACTGAAAGGTGCAAATATCGCAATCAAGCTGTAAACTACGACACAACGCATTCCGTTCTCTGAACTACATTCTGCTACTTAATCCCTTTCAGGGTTTGGTAGCGGAAGATTGAGAACGAACATAGCCAAGCCAAACCAAGCCAAGCCAAGCCAAGCCAAGCCAAACTAAGCCAAATCAAGCCAGCCAAACCAAGCCAAGCCAAGCCAAACCAAACCAAGCCAAGCCAAACCAAACCAAGCCAAGCCAAACCAAGCCAAGCCAATCCAAACCAAGCCAAGCTAAGCCAAGCCAAGCCAAAAGACATGCTGCATGCAACCAAACACTTAAAACCAGAAATAGCCCTATGAATGGATGCGATCACTACTGGAATAATTCAAACAGAAGACACATTAACACAACTGTCTGTAACCTTTCCTTGCACAATGCGTCGATTTCTAAATGTCAGATAGTCATTATCATTCCCTATCAAGATTGTCTACTTCAAAAAGTGCATTCCAAATAATGTGCATATATTGAACAAAAAAAAACACGAAATATTAGTAGACATACATTTACTTGAATTATTTTTACAAATGTTTTACAAATTTAATAAAATTTTTGAAAAACTTGATGAAAAGTGGTTAACAAATATTAATAACTAAATTACTAAACTGAAGAACAATCACCTGCCCCACCCCTCCCTCTTAACACCAATATTTCATGGGGAGGGGGGGGAGGGTGTGGAAAGGGGGGGGGGTGTGTGGAAAGGGGGGGGGGATGGAAGCGTTTTGGTGGAGGAGGCAGAGTTCTCCAATGATTTATGACTACACTAGCACGAGAGCTAAATGCAGCTAAACTTTTCAACAATTATCTTAGTTAAGGTCGAATCTCTGACCCATGGAAAACGTCAACAACAATTTTGATCCACACAAACAAACAGGACACTAGAAAATTGGATAACGACCACTCGATTTGTCTACTCTCCTTCACGAACAAGCTTTTCACAAGAGTGACTATTAAACACAGAGCCACAGAAACCTGTTAGGTACTCAAAGACAAAAGACCGAAATGATTTTTAACACCATTTTCACTATCTATCATCAGACGTTCGTTCTGACTGATTAATATCAGAGCCAAATAATAACAGTGAATGTTCACATTGATATCTTACCCGTACTAGAAACAAGTTGGTAGATTATTTTTGTTCTGATCAGAAAGTTAGTGTTCGTCAGTTTACACATGGATCAAACCTGGACAAGTTAACTTCTAATTGTCTTATATAGCCGCAACGATCAAAATAAATATGATGAAACGGGTTACAATTTCTCTGGTAACTTCCAGTGGGTACAGGATGTACACGTAAGTGCGTCATTGTGGTTTCCAGTTAAGCAACCTAAACATTAAAACTATAAAAAGACTATTATCTCATTGCTTAGTTTTACAAATTCGATAAATCGATAAATTATTGTGATTGATTCTTATAAAATCTGTACTGATTATGTATGTGAATGTTTCCACGTAAGTGTGTGTTATGTTTGTATACAACAATTATGGTCAAATTGATAATTGATCAGCTATGTATCGATACATACATACATACATCCACCTACCCACCCACATACACACATACACACATACACACATACATACATACATACATACATATATACATACACACATAATACACACATACATACATACACACATATACACATACACATACATACATACATACATACATACATACACACATACATACATACACACATACACACATACACACATACATACATACATACATACACACATACATACATACATACATTCATACATACATACATACACTCATACATACATACATACATACACACACATATGTACATATACACACACATACATACACACACACAAATAATAATTTTCCAACGTTGTCTCTGACGATCACCGACATCATCCTTGTTGTATGTGTTCTGTTCTGTTTTGTTTATTTACTCGCTGTCCTGTTTCCGCTCGGTGTTTGCTGAACCTCATGTGGCTTATCAGTCCAATGCGAGCACATAATGTTCTATTGCATGTCTTGGTATGGTATTCGCTGGACCTCATTTGGCTTATCAGTCCAATGCGAGCACAGAATGTTATATTGCATGTCTTGATGTGGTGTTTGCTGGACCTCATGGGACTTATCAGTCCAATGCGAGCACAGGATGTCCTATTGCACAGGTTGCACACTACGTCTTCTGCTGCCGGTGAGGGTAGTCTCCCTGCTCTTCCGGATCAGACGGTTGATTTCCGCTTTCTGCATATGGTTACTCTCCCCTTCAGAAACGGCAACGTTTACTGCATTTTTCCAGTCCGATCTGTTTTCCATCTATGTGACATCATCTCAGTTTCCTTCATTCTGTCATTAAAGCCCTTTTTTGACGACCTCCTGTTCGTCAAACTTCCTTAAACTCACCGTACATGAGTCTCTTAGGCATTATTTTGTCAGGCATGTGCACAAGTTCCCAGCCCATATCAGCTGTGGATTCTAAAACGATGCATTGTTGCTTGACATGTCTGCTCGCTTCAGAACTTCAGGGACATGGTCCTGCCACTGGTTCCGGTTTAATGCGTCTCAAGCTGGTTATGTGAAAAAGGCTGCACTGGCATTCATTATTCTACTTGATACCTCGTCATCCAGATTGACGCGACAGTGTACTCTTCAGATATATGAACTTGCTCACATCTTTTAGGATCTGTCCATTTACTGTGATTTGTGGCCGTGTGTATCTTGTACCGAGAGTTGTTTGGTGCATACATTGTGTTTTTGAATCTTTATGCCCGAAATTGTTAGATACAGCAGAGAACCGGTATATGTCTTGCTGTATTTCCCTCTCTAAGTTATTTAAGGCACAGTCATGAGCAAATACAAGTTCATGAATCATGTGGCATGCTACTCTGGTCTGTACCGCCATTCTGCGAGTATTCAGGAGCTTGCCCTGCCGTCCATGCGGCTTCTGATGGAGATGTCAGGTCTGGCTGTTCTAAAAGCGGCCAACATCGTTGCAGAGAACATCATGCTAAACAGGGTCGAGGCGAGCACACAGCCCTGTTATACGCCGTTTGTCCCTAAAACGCAAAAGAGATTTATAATTTTTCAGCAAACGAGCACGCATGCCTTCATGGAGTTGTTTCACATTGGGGATAAACATGGTAGGACAGCCGGACTTGAACACGTGACAGACCCACCCATGGTGTCACCCTATCATAGCACCCAGTAGTTTGAGAATCATGAAAGTAGTAGGGAAGGTTTGTTTTCCATTAAATCAGTTTTAGAACTGCGACTAAAGTGGTGGGCCAGACGCTTTTGCATACCAAATCACGCTATTTCTAATTTCAATCTAGGTCAGAATAAAGGAATCATTGTTCACATTTATCTAGATACAGGCGCCAATTAATGGCGAGCTGGCTTCTAGTGGGTCATTTAAAGTAGAATAAGGCACTGACGCAGAAAAACAAGGATTAACGTCTTAAGTGGTAGCTTGGGTTCACATGCAATATGAAGCTAAGATTCTTAGTAGAAGAAGCGCATTCAGTGAAAGAGACGAACCAATGATAGAAGCCGAGAGGCGAACAGAAAAGTAATGCCTGTAATGCAATGGCTGACAAGGAAACATGAGACAGACGGGTCAGGACTCAGCAGAAACGTTGGTCTATCATTTTTCCGCTTTACAAGTTTCAGTGCAGAATAGTATTCAAATTAGTAAAAAAAGGTCATTCAGTGAGAAGTCATTCAGTGAGAAGTCATTCAGAGCGAATTTATATTTTGAATTCGAAAACAACGACTAAGTCTATGAGCCAAACCGACACTCGTCAGTCTAGGAGCCAAACCAACACACGTCAGCCTAGGAGCCAAACCAACACTCGTCAGTCTAGGAGCCAAATCAACGCACGTCAGTCTAGGAGCCAAACCAACACACGTCAGCCTAGGAGCCCAACCAACACTCGTCAGTCTAGGACCCATATGAAAGCACGTCAGTCTAGGAACCAAAAACTCGTCAGTCTAGGAGCCAAATCAACGCTCGCCAGTCTAGGAGCCAGAAATATTGCTATTGTAATCCAAATTACCAAGAACAACAATAAGAGAGCGTATCAGCTAGTTAAGGATCTGACAAGAAGGAACGTATCTAAAGTGAGAATAATACAGGACTAGACAGGGAACACACTGAAGGCAGAAGAAGATATTGTTCGGAGATGGACGGAATACTGCTCACAATTATTTAACTTACAGAACACCAGGGACCCTAGACATTACTAGAAGACTCACAAGAAGAAGACGATAACTTCACTATCCTACATGACGAGGTGGCTGTCAAGTCTCCCAAGAAGTGATGTTTAATGTAATTTTGAACAGACTGCAACAACGGTATTTCGTCAGTGTATTCCGACGGGTATTCAGTCAGGCAAGGTTGTCTGATGCCTGGTAGCCAAAAACTGCTGGATTCTGTGTCTTTCCTTCGCTCTAGAGTACCATGACGATCCAAAGACGTGGTGCAGGTCAAATCTCTCGACGTGTCGACGGACCGTTGAAGTCGTATGGCCACCAGAAAGACACCCTTCTCGTCCATATATGGTAATTCATGCCGACCACATGAAGACCAAAAGAGAATTATATGTCTCACGGTGTTGACTGCTCAGGGAGATGAACTACACATGGGTGCAGGTGAAGACCAGTACAACATTGGCGGTGTTGATTTTATTATTGCTAGTAAACATGCACCAAACATCCAATCTGTCCAAATATCCAATTTCCAAATTTCTAGTAAACATGCACCAAACACCCAATCTGTCCAGATACCCAATTCCCCAATTGCTAAGCCCAAACTACGAGTCAGAGCTGACGGTTAGGTCTATTATTCCAAGAATTTGCGGCAGATTACAGGAATGAGAGTGTTGGCTACTGCCCAGGTAAATGAAGTCTTCGGTGGATCTTACATAGCCAACAAGGCTTCCTGCTACTGTCGGACCCGCGACAAAGGTTTTGAATCCTAGTTTTCGTGCAGAAAGTTTTTGTTATCAACTTATATCTGTCTGTAAGTTATATAATTGGGAGCAGTATTTCGTCAACCTGCGAACAACATTTTCTTCTGCCTTCAGTGTGTTTTCTGTCTAGTCCTGTATTGTTCTCACTTTAGATACGTTCTTTCTTGTCAAATTCTTAACCAGCTGCTACACTCTCTTATCGTTGTTCTTGGTAATTTGGATTACAATAGCAAAATTTTTGGAAAGTCTGAATCCAGACATTAGCAGTTTCTTTTCATAGCATTGGTTTTTACACTGTGAGACTACCAATCAAGTGCAAAATGCTATTTAGTCGCCTCTTATGACAGGCAGGAATAAAATAGTGGTTATAGTCTGTTTGTAGCAGATACAATTTAGCATATACTATACATTGCTCCTTGCTAACTAAACACCAGTAACCAACTTCTACACAAAACTTTTTCTTATTGATCGCACAACTAACTGAAGAAGAACCATCTATACATGACAAATATGCTAATGACGATGTTTATTTTTTAGTAATGTTTAATTTTCTATAGACGAAGGTGCCGTCCCATTCAGCCATATGAATTCACTTTGGCAATGTTGGAGAGTCTAGGTCTGTAACAGACTTATCTCCCGTAGACTAGTGCATTTCTCTTGTATTATTTCTCCTTTCACACTTTTCTAACTCGAGTATTTATCACACTTTTCTGACATATATATTTCACACTCTTTTCTGACACATATGTTTCACACACTTTTCTGATACATATGTTTCACACCCTTTTCTTGCATATATGTTTCACACACTTTTCTGACTCGAGTGTTTCGCACACTTTTCTGAGTCGGATGTTTCACACATTTTTCTGAATCGAATGTTTCCCACTTTTCTGACATGATACCAAGGCTAGTGTTTCACAGACACTTTTCTGACATTAGCTCCAATTTGGACACATACTTATTTGAGTCAGCCAATCAGTGTCAGCTAGAGACAATTGGGTGCAAGCCTAAGCGTCATCGATATTCAGATTTAATGTAAGTATTACAAGGACCTCAAAATGACCACTCATAGAGTTAATGCAACGAACTCTACAAGCACTTTTGGTCTGCCTTCCTGCCAAAGTTGATCTTCAATCTATGGAGCATCTCTTTTTATTTGCTTCCTTCTTCTTCTTCTTCTTCGTTCGCAGTCAGACAGTAACCATTATTTTTTCGAAAAAAGCGGCGGTCATCCTGAGGCTATCGACACTGCCATAGAGCTTGTCTTGTGGTTCCACTGGTGATGGCCACATCTGCTCTCTCTGATCCTCGTATGTCGAGCAGTTCTGCAGCAGATGTTCAGCGGTCATTTTCCCGGTACCACACGGGCATTCGTCGGTTCCACCTATCTTCAATTTGTTGAATAGGTGGTACCTCAGTCTATTGTGGCCAGTGCGAAGTCTGAAGACAACGACCTGCTATGTTCTGTTCAACTGGTAATACGCATCGTTTTTGGTGTAACCAGTATGTTCGGTTTCCCACTTGGTCATGTATCTGGCTTTAATAAGCCGTTTTGACTCTTCGTACGTCATACTAGTATCTGTTTGTGGTAGTCTTGCACCTTCTTTTGCCAGTCTGTCTGCCTCCTCGTTGCCTTGGATGTTGCAGTGTGATGGGACCCACTGTACCACTACCCTTTTTGGTGCGGACTGCTGGCATAGTTGACAGAGTGCTGCTCTAAAGTCATTAAGCTCAGTGTTTTTCTGGCTTTTTAGCGCTGTGACTACGGCCAGAGCATCTGTAAGAAGGACTATATGGCTTTCATTTTCTTTATGTGTCACCATTTCTTCCACTGCCGCCCTCAGTGCCTCTGCCTCCGCTCTGAAATTGCTTGTGTACTTACCAGTGGCGAATGACAGTGTTATTTTTCTGCCATTTGATAGGTTCAGGAATGCTCCTGCCCCTCCGTTCTGTGTAGTGTCTGTTACAGAACTGTCGGTATATGCATGGGTCCAGTCCATGCTTGGGTAGTTTTTCGATATAAAGCTTAGGGTAGTATTTCTCCTTTCTTTTTCAGTCTGGCAGTTTTTGTTTCCAATACCTGGAATATTTTCTACCACCTATGGAAATATATCTTGCCTCCAGGTAGGTTTTCGTACAGTAGTGATGGGCTTTGGTGTTGTTAGTGCGTTTATGGGATCTTCGTGCATCTTTGTCATTTTGTCTATTTCTGCAAAGTTTCTTCGCTTTAGTTTCCCATTTCCCAAATTGTTTAGTCTCTGGGTGGTCAGTCAGTCTTCGGAGTTTCTCTGACTGCAGCTGGGCTCTGCAGTCTCTTCTATCGGTCATGGGTTGCAGCTTTGTAATCTTATCAAGTTCTACAATTGGCGTTGACTTCATGCCTCCTGTTATAACTCTCATGGCTTGATTTTGAAGTTTGTTAACTTTATCGAAGTTCGCCTTTGCTGCTGTTGTCCATGCCGAAATGCCATACTTGAGAACTGGTCTCACTCTTCCAGTGTACAGTTTCTTAAGTATACTTTCGTCTGCTCCCCAGATTGTGCCAGCTAGTTTCCTCATCATTGCCATTCTTTCTCTGGGTCTCATTCGGTTTCTCTCGATCTGACTTTTCCATGTCATGCGCGGATCAAATGTGACTCCAAGATAGTTTGGGTTGTCGTTTTGCTGCAGGAATTTGCCATTTAGGCTTAATTTGGTGTTTTGTGGTTTGATTGAAAGCGAGAATATTGTGCATGTGGTTTTCTCCTCGTTTATTTTGACCAGCCATGAGTTCGCCCACTCTTCCAGCGATGTTAGGGCCTGCTGCATCCGATTTCTTGCTATGGTGAAATTCTTTTCAGAGGTCCACATAGCCAGATCGTCTGCAAACATTGAGCTATGGACTCTTCTTGGTATATTCTCTGTAATGTCGTTTATATACACCAGGAAGAGTGTGGGTGACAGCACTCCCCCTTGGGGTACTCCCTGCTCGAGTGTCACATTTTTGCTCATCTGCCCTTGTACTTGGACTCTGGCCGTTCTTTGTTTGAGGTAGTGGTTGATCCACTTGTACATTCTCCCACAAACTTCACTTCTGCTTAGCTTGACTCTAAGTCCGTCTTTCCAGACTTTGTCAAATGCCTTCTCCAGGTCCACCCAAACCGCTACTGTGTGTTTCTGTGCCTGGTAGGCATCTTCTAATTCCTGGGCTATGAGGATGACCTGGTCCTCAGTGGATCTGTGCTGTCTAAAGCCGGCTTGCTGTGGAATTAGTATTCGTTTTTCATCCAGATGACACATCAGTCTGGTGTTTATCATAAGTTCCATCAGTTTGCCGACACAGCTCAGTAGGCTGTTAGGCCTGTATCCATTCGGATCGGGTTTATCCTTTCCATTCTTTGGTACTGGTACAAGTACTGCGTCTTTCCATGCCTGGGGTACAATTCCCCTTTTTCCGCTTTGGTTCAGGACCGATAGCAGTTTCCTCTTCGCTGTTTGGCCCAGCCCCATCAGCTTTTCGTTTGTTATCCCGTCTTTTCCGGGAGATTTCCTTTTCTTTAATGTTCTCATGGCCTCTTCCATTTCACTCATTGTTAATTTGGCCATCATGTGCTCTTCTGGTGCCGTATTTATGTTGTCGTACCCCTTTTGCTCTTCACTGATGTCTGTATGCCTATCTGCAGGGTCCTCGATGTGGTTTGCTTTGGCATAGTGTTCTACAAAAGCGTTTGCGCCTTTCTTCCATGTGAGCAGGTTTTCGCCTTGCTTGATGGTAATTTGTTTGTTTGAAGGGGTTTCGTCGTTCATGGCACTGACTAGCTTCCATAGCTTGTTCTCTTCTTTGTCTAGGTTGAGACTTTCAGTTTTGTTTTTCCAGCTCTCTCTTGCTGTTTGGTTGAGAGTGTATTTGTATTTCGCCGTGGCGGCTTTGAGGGCGATATTTGCCTCCATAGATTGTTCTCGCTCTGCCCTGTTCCTAGCATTTGTGATTGCATCTTCAGCTTTCTGCAACTCATCATTCCAGTAGGGCTTATAGTTTTTCCTAGCCCCTCTTGGGATGGTTTCAGTGGCGGCTTGCATTATTGCCTTGCTTAGGCTTTCCACCATGGGCTTCATTTTGTTGTTTCGTGTGTTGATGGTTTCATACAGCCCATCTGTCAGGATTGCAAATCTGTCCCAGTCGGCTCGTTTGTAATTCCAACGTGGGAGCGGTTTTGTTTCCTGTGGGCCTACTTCCATATCAATGTCTAGCCTGATCGGCCTGTGGTCCCTACCTGCCAGTTGGTTTAGCACCTGGCGGTCTATTTTATGGTGTATGTCCTGTGCGGAGAAGGCCAAATCTGGAGTCGAGGTGGTATGCCATGTTCTAGAATAGAAACTAGGGCTATCCTCCGTCCTATTGATTAGGGAGAGATTTGTGTCTATCTCCCAATCTTCCACTTGGTCAACTATGCTGTCTGTGTCAGAGTATCTCCATATCTCCGAGTGGCTGTTGAAATCTCCAACTACTATGCAGTTGGAGTCTTTGACGTCCATACTCGAGAGCGATAGGTCTTTATTTGGTGGTCCGTACAGATTGAAAATGCGGAGCTTCGTCTCTTGAGCCATTATGTCAACTCCTACAATTTCTGCTTGTCCGGTGTGATTGACAGATACCGCGCTACTCGGTATGCAGTTTCGGGTCAGTATCAGGACCCCTCCTTTGTGACCTTCTTTATCGAGACGGAAGGTCGGGTATCCTCTGATTGAGAATTTATGGTTTTTGCTGAGGTGCGTTTCCTGGATACATGCCACGTCAATCTTACCTTCATGCAGGTGATGTGTTAGGGAAAGATTTTTGTTAACAACACCCTCCGCATTCCACTGTAGTATTTTGAGGGTCTTAAGTTTTTGGTCAATAGGCGTTGCCCCATAGCCATGTGCCTTGGCTCCACGACACATGGGTGGGTGACCACCAGTAGTCAAGGGTGGGTCCCTTCGAGGCGTGAGGCCCGGCACTATCGCTGCCTGGCGGGACTCCGCAGGATAAGCGCCATACGTTTTCCTGATCGGTTGTACTGTCATCATGCTGCGATTTACGTTGCACTGTTTTGTTAGGCTTGTGGCCCCGTGCATCCGATTTCAACAGGCGTTTCTGTAGGGATGCCCTCCTTAGCCTTTGGCTGTCCCCAGCCTATCTGCAAGGCAGCAGTTGTTTATGATCAGAGTTGTCTCTCTTATGGAAGTTGTCTTACCAGATTAATGAGTCTTCACTACTCGTGTCTACAGGGTGCGGTGATGATATATGAGATGATATATGATATGGACTGATTTACCTGGAAGAGAGGCAGTCCAGTGTGTCTGTACCCCAGGATCGTCACGTCCTGCCAGAAACGTAACATTTGCATGTGAGTGGGGTATCTCTTTGCTCCCTTTATTTTCTTGGCTTCTATGCAGGGATGGTACGCCTAGCATTCCCCGCCACCTGGGATGTTGACACAGTGGGGCAGGTGTGCAATGTCCGCTAGTCTGCATCTCTTCTGCGTCCATTGGTATGGCTGATAGCGTACAGAGGTAGATATCGAAGCAGAAGTGCATTTAACCAGGGGACAAGCCTGGTAATGTCACGGAGATGTTGTTCGCCTGGTTTGCGGAAATATCTCGTGGCCAAGGAGTGAGTCTCGACAGTTCACAGTGAGGTGGCTGCTCTACTGTTTTCGACACCCCGACCAAGAACTAAGTCTTATGTTGGTGGTTTCTCACCCCATCGCCGTATAGGGTGAATATCGAGCAGCTATCCGCCTGCTTTGATCAGCGGATGGAAGAGATCTCTTTCTGTGGCTCGACCTGTTAGGGCTGAGGCGCGATCCCCAGGTCCCGACCTTATCGAAGCCTCCCATTGCAGTGGTGCTGAGAATTTGGGCGGGATTCCGGCTTTCATGCGTCCGGCCGTAATCCCTCACATGGTAGCCTCGCGCCATTGGCTTATCAGCCTGGTACGTGAACCAAATGTCTGCGGCTCCTCTAGAGTTGAGCATGATTTCCGTAGCAACGCCCTGTTATTAGTAGGGTAAAACTGACCTGTCTTCCGATGGTCTATTTCCAGCACCCGTTCATTATTTGGCCAGGACGAATTAATCGAGGGCTTTTGTTTGTCAGTGACCAGGTTTCTGGAACCTGCGGTTTCTGCGGTGTTGAGACACGGTTTCCGTAGCGTTCCGTCATTAGAAGGTTAGAGAGCTGACCTGTCTTCCGTGGGTCTAATACCAGCACACGTTCATATTAGGCCCAACGAAAGTGCTCTCGATTTGTCAGTCGTTCTACAGTGTTTGCGTGTTGAGTCAAATTTAGCCGCAGGCTCCACTCCTGGTAGTGCTATTCCGTCAATTCCTTTATCAAACACTGAATGCAGACCAACCGAGCCACAGCAGGCATATCCCAGACTTCTGAGGGTCTAAATCCAGCACCTGTTCCATATTAGACCCAAGGGAGGTGGTCTGGGCATGTCAGTCATTTCAGTGTTGGCCGTGTTGAGTCAAATTAAGCCTCAGGCTCCACTCCTGGTGGTGCCCTTCAGTCAATTCCTTTAGGTTTCAGCTTTGCAACCATACTTTCCCTGGAACCCAAACACTTTGGTTTCCCGGAAGCTGCCCGCAGAGTCATCGAAGCAACTCCTGCGGATCGCTAGTCGGCATCGTTTATAGTCAGAACTGCGACGGTATCTGATCGTCTTCGTGCCTCGGACTTTCGTTCTTGATTAATGAAAATATTCTTGACAAATGCTTTCACAGTAGCTCGTCTTGCGGCGATCCAAAAATTTCACCTCTAACGCCGCAATACGAATGCCCACGTTTGTCCCTGTTAATCATTACCTCCAGTTCCGAAAACCAACAAAATAGAACCGAGGTCCTATTCCATTATTCCATGCACCATTATTCAGGCAGCCGAGGCCTGCTTTGAACACTCTATTTTTTTCAAAGTAAACGCGCCGGCCCCCCATGACGTTCAGCGAAGAGCACCCGTGGGAGAGAGCCGGCAGACGGTAGGGCAGGAGACAACGGGCAGTGAACCGGCGCAAGCCGGACCGCCCGCCTGCGCCTGAGATCCAACTACGAGCTTTTTAACTGCAACAACTTTAGTATACGCTATTGGAGCTGGAATTACCGCGGCTGCTGGCACCAGACTTGCCCTCCAATAGATCATCGTTAAAGGATTTAAAGTGTACTCATTCCAATTACGGGGCCTCGAAAGAGTCCCGTATTGTTTTTTTCGTCACTACCTCGCCGTGCCGGGAGTGAGTAAGTTGCGCGCCTGCTGCCTTCCTTGGATGTGGTTGCCGTTTCTCATGCTCCCTCTCCGGAACCAAACCCGATTCCCCGTTACCCGTTACAAACATGGTAGGCATGTCACGTACCATTGACATGTGATAGGGCAGACATTTGAAAGATGCGTCGCCGGCACATGAGGCCATGCGATCAGCACAAAGTTATCCAGAGTCACCAGTGCGGACGCCGCAACCCCGCGAGGGGAAACGACGATTGGTTTTGAACTAATAAAAGCGCTCTTTCCGCGAGGGTCGGAGCTTGGTAAGCATGTATTAGCTCTAGAATTGCCACAGTTATCCAAGTAGGATCGTGTCATCTAAGGAACCTCGACTGATTTAATGAGCCATTCGCGGTTTCACTTGTGTGAACTTAGACATGCATGGCTTAATCTTTGAGACAAGCAAATGACTACTGGCAGGATCAACCAGATATCTGTCGGAGACGTACGTACCGCACACACCGGTCGGAGGAGGACTGGTGTGTAAAAAGCCTCACTGGGACGGCCGCAGGGACCGACTGACGGAACGGACGGACCGTTGTTCCACCCGTCCCTCACTCCGTCGACCTAGGACCGCCTGACAGGGGCCCCTACACGCACCAGACGACCGACCGACCGGGCTCGCTCGAGGAGGGATGGCAGCGCTCTGTGCAGAACGGATCCCAACGACCCCGGCGATGAATTTCACTGGGACTAGAGACAATTTGGCCTGCCGGCCTGCCCTTCTCCCGAGGGTTGGTCCCCGGGAGAACACAGGGCCTTCAGGCACGATTCCTACTTTCCATTTGCCGGTCACAAGCTCTTTGCGAGAGTCTGACCACCAGCGAGACGAACTGTCGAGCTCTGCTATAAGCCGTAGATAAATCACCACCGACTGACAACGTTTCTTGATACGGACCAGAGCAGCGCACCTCGGCGGAGGAGACGCCAAAAAACCCGCATCCCAATAGCTCTACGGGGAAAGGCGAGCAAGCGTTTTCCGCAAGCCCACGCTATCGCTCCGCCTGGCGGGACTGAGATCGCTTTACGAACACTGGTTGAAATTGAATTTGCTTCCAAATAACATTCCTTCTTCCATGGTGACTGATGAAAGCTAATCCTGTGATTCTAAATGTTCATATTGTGTGGACAATTTGTACATGAGCACTAATTTAACAAAGCTGAATTTCTGGATTGCCGTCTCCTTCCAAAAGCGCCCCATATTAACATTCCATCGAACAACTCTTAATTACACTACTGATGGATTTAGAACAGGTCCTTATTTGCCATGGCATGTTCACGTGGTATCTTCCAGCAGGGACGTGATCGTCCTATTTCAGACTAGTAATTGAGTAATTCTAGAATTTCCAAGTTTGACACGTGAGGTTCACGTATTCATCTTTTAGTCAATCGTAATATAATCTGCAAAATAAGAGTCGGCAATAAAAGGCAGCATTTTCTGTCCGAAACATAGTCAACCTAGCCCTGTTCTGGTTTCAGACAATGAAAAGTTACATTAGCAACAAGGTCGACTTTGTTTGAAATGACTGAGAAATAACAAAACTTTGTCTAAACTTTGGGTGAGCTATTGTTTGCATTTATAATTTCCATTCAATGGCCCCTTAGTTTTGGGACTCATGCCATCCTGGTGATCCTGTCACATGTCACAGAAAATGGTCTGCATGCAAGTAGAAAAGGGACGAGCACAGCTGAAAGTACATCGACTTGAGCTCAGGAAGGCACAACAAAAGCAGAGGCAGCACCCATCATCAAGGCTTTCAATACTTGTGTTCATGAAGTGAATCAATGAATGTCGAATGATTCCAATAATCAACACTACCTTATACATAAAAAGAATGAGTTCCTAGCGTCATGAGACGGTACAACATCCTGACCAAGATCCCACCTCAGGACTTCGAAAATAGTCTTTGTTACAGCAGCATGGCTAACGAGGTAGGGATCTATGCTATTATTTTCGTATTGGTGAGCATTCTGAGAGACCTCACACTGCTTCATTCAGAAGGGTTTAGGCCCACCTTCTCCAGGATGTCTCCTATATGACGACCCACTACAGTCTTTTACCGAGGAACATTAACGTAGAATGAAGCACGAGTAGCATCAAAAGCAGCAACAATAAAAACAACAACAACAACATTAGGAACCACCATAACATAAAAAAAACTAATATCCACAAAAAGCATTACAAACTTTTGTATTTATTTCTGAAACATCTTTTTAGCAAGAACACAATGTTGTCTTAATTTAATACTAAATGTTGATAAACCTTCAGGATGTATCTTGTGGTGGTACCTGGATGACCAGAGACCATTCACCTACAGTTGGTGCCACAACTGTCATTGACTTGCAAACTAGAGAGGTAATAGATACTAAGACAAAAAGTAAAAAGTCCAATACTTGTCAGTACTGGGAAAAACAAGATCACATGACCGATACATTTCAGAAATGGAAACTATGTGATAATGAGGTTTGTACGATGATGCATTTTGGATTTTCAGGATCAATGGAGGCAGCAGCAGCTTGTACCATTTGTTCGCTCGCTCTCAGTGGACAAGTATAATCTCAGGTACACAAAGTTTATTGGGATAGAGACACTAGCAGACAAGTATAATCTCAGGTGCACAAAGTTTATTGGGATGGAGACACTAGCAGACAAGTATAATCTCAGGTACACAAAGTTTATTGGGATGGAAACACTAGCAGACAAGTATAATCTCAGGTACACAAAGTTTATTGGGATGGAGACACTAGCAGACAAGTATATCTCAGGTACACAACTTTTATAGGGATGGAGTCAATAGCAGACAAGTATATCTCAGGTACACAAAGTTTATTGGGATGGAGACACAAGCAGATAAGTATATCTCAGGTACACAAAGTTTATTGGGATGGAGTCAATAGCAGACAAGTATATCTCAGGTACACAAAGTTTATTGGGGATGGAGTCACCTGCATTAATTAGTTTTTCATTAGTTTATGTTAATAATTAATTTGTCATACGAAAAATGCCAATTTCAAAAAACAAAAAAAACTTTGTTCATCATTATATATAATACATCTCGAAACAGGTGGCCAAACTTTGAGTCAACAGATCCGGTGGTTATTTTTCTGTTAATTTGTTAAAATATTACCCTGTTTGGCTGTGTCTTCCTAAAAAAACAACAATCTTCAACTATTATTGTCTCCTTTGGCGATAATCACATAAACACGCATTATACGTGTCGTATCAATACAAAAATTAAAAAAATTTCAGATGTCCTTCGTCACGAACAAAAAATAATGCAAATACAAAATACCGATAATCATTAGAACAATAATTGATAAGAACAAGAAATGGAACATTTATCAAATAACAAATGATGGAATGTATTAAGTTAGAAACGTGGTAGTGACTCTCTTTGTTCTTATTTCACAAGGACATCCGATGACCGTGACTCGACGACAAGATAGTATGAGCTGTAGCATTTTGTTTCGTTGCGGGGTAAGATGCCCGAACAAAGACTAAGACAAATGTTTAGATCGTTTCTAAGCAGGAATTATCCATTCGGTCAGTAGGCAACTCTTGTGGCATCATGGAACACACCAAGTATAACGGATCAGAATAGAGACTAGGGACATTGTTTTATACAGCAGATGTGCTTGGTAGACAAAGGGGAACACGTTTAATACGGTCATGGGGTGACATTTGAGAAGTTGTGGGGATTTTCTAAGCGGGAGAAAGGGAGATCCTGCTGAAGATGGAGGGCAATAACCACCTGAGTTTATAGCGAGATATGTCAAAGATAAATGTCCTGGTCTCATGACAAGATATCTTTAAGTGATAACAAATGATGGTTGAAGATAATCTGCATATTCATAGCAGATCATTTATAAACATGGAAGGTAAAAAAGAGCAGAATGTTAGAAGACTGACAAGAATGTTAATAAACATACATTGATGTTGAGCAAAGAGAAATTGAAACAAACCAATAATGAATTTGTAAACAGCATAATTTAAACATTCATCAGGCAAGATACATTAAGTAATTTCCAAATGAAAAAAAGTTTGCCAAGAGATATGTTTTATGTCAGGGATTGGCGGATCAGACATATATTCTTTGATTATAAACAGCTCGATACTGGTGCTTGTAGTAGATGGTCTAACCATCAGATGTTAGAGGTTGTGGAGACAGAGACTTGAAAACGGGTGTCAAATATATCATACCAGTTCACCATCTATCTATCTATCTATCTATCTATCTATCTATCTATCTATCTATCTATCTATCTATCTATCTATCTATCTATCTATCTATCTATCTATCTATCTATCTATCTATCTATCTATCTATCTATCTATCTCTATATCTATCTATCTATCTATCTATCTATCTATCTATCTATCTATCTATCTATCTATCTATCTATCTATCTATCTATCTATCTATCTATCCATCCATCCATCCATCCATCCATCCATCCATCCATCCATCCATCCATCCATCTATCTATCTATCTATCTATCTATCTATCTATCTATCTATCTATCTATCTATCTATCTATCTATCTATCTATCTATCTATCTATCTATCTATCTATCTATCTATCTATCTATCTATCTATCTATCTATCTATCTATCTATCTATCTATCTATATATCTATCTATCTGTCTATCTGTCTGTCTGTCTGTCTGCCTGCCTGTCTGTTTCTCTTTCTATCCATCTTGCATTAAAATGTACATGTATTGTTTGATTCCGTTCCAGTATATGTAACCATAACACTTAACACAGTCTGTATCGTTATAGTTATTATCATAACTAATATTCAGGAAAACTTTCAGAATGATAACAATAGAAAGCAATGATAAAGACAATAACATCATTTAAGATATGCGAGAAGATTAAATAAAAATCGTATATAAAGAAGAGATTGAATGAAGGGATTCGGATGAAATGACTTGTAAGCTGCAGTGGGAATAAAGAAAATATTTAGAGATAAATGGTCATCTAATCAAGAGTACATCCCTGGCAACAGATATATTATATTTGAAATTCATGACGCTCAAGATTCTGAATGAGACTGTGCTTTATTTGTTTTAATGATAATTCTACATGCCAGTGTATTACAACCTCTCACATGTTCCAATCACTGCTGTTTGCATATTTCTTGATCATGTATTTCACCCCCAACGTTGATGAAGTTTAAGAAATATTGCAGAATCCTCTTTTATTCCATAATGTCCGAGAGTCATATCAAACATGCCAGCAAATTGCCAACTTCAGCGGTTTCAATAATTATTTTGTGCATATTTCTTGATCACGCGTTTCACCCGGAGCGTTGACGAAGTTGAAGAAATATTTCAGAATTATCTTCTATCCCATAATGTCCGAGGGACTTATCGAATGTCAGTTTCTTCCCACCGTAGACAAGATACTGTTCTTTTGGTTTAAAGTTAGATTCTTTCTGTATAAGTTGGTTTAAGCGACAAACTAGATCAGTTTTCTGAACACGGAACGTGTAAGACTTGTCGGTCTGGCTTCTAACGCGTACGTTAAATGGCTGCAATGGGTTCGGAATTGGATATGTACCAATTTTCGTTTGGGTTTGTCCTTGCAGTATAGCCCGCAGTATAGCCAGGAATGGCCACCATTTTGGATAAACTTATCTCCTTCACTGAAGGTCACATAAGCGATGACATTATCTCCACCTTGGTGATGGTATTCAGTAACTTGACTTCCACCATTGCCGACATGAGGTGCTGGTTTTACTATAGAGGTACGGACTCCAGCTTGGTTTCGTTTCCACTCAACACCACGCTAACAAAGGAACCGGTGATTCCCTGATTACAGTGCCCAGGTACAGGAGAGCGATAACCGACCCCGGCTGTAACAAGCAGCTCGTCACTACCAAGATGGCTGTTTCCAATGAGACCGCCCAGGTCAAGATTGTTAAAATGGGCAAAACGTGAAACCATGTTGAGATTTTGTTGGAATGTCCTGCAGGTCACTGGAATGTGTTCTGTGAACAAGAAGGTTTACAATGAGATTGTTTATTAGATGTGAATGTTTCATGTATTAATATATACACAAACACAACATATAAACATACACACATACATACATACATACATTCATACATACATACATACATACATACATACATACATACATACATACATACAGACATAACGCACAAACACTCATGCAGAAACAAATTCATACCATATACCCCACACACACAACATCAGGATAAAGAAGTTCAGTTCAGTTTTATGTGGACGGTCTATCACCCATTACAAATTTTTAACGTAGAGTACTAAGCTCTAGTGACAAGAACAAAACACTTTAAAATATAAAATAAATTAAATACAAACAACAAAGAACAGATGTTCTTTATATAAAATATGATATTCTGCTGTATTAGCCAGAGTATGGGAGTGTGTTTTTTTCCGTATCTATGTCTAACCTGTTGGCTATTATTTGTGCAGTTCTGTTTGAATAAAATGCGTAGTTTGTATGTGTGTGCTTGTGTGTGTATGTGTGTATGTGTTTGTGTGCAGGTGTGTGTGTGCGTGTGCGTCCGTGCGTGTGCGTCCGTGGTGGGTGTGTGCGTGTGCGTCCGTGGTGGGTGTGGTACCTGGTATGTTCTGCATTTTTGAAGATGTAAAAAGAAAGAAACCAAAACAAAATATAAAAATTACGAGACAAGAACAAGATATAAAAAGCGCACTAATTGAAAATAAAATGAGGTTGTAAAATATTCTGATAAAACCAAAATTAAGAAGATTACGGTCAATAGCTACAAATTATTCTTACCTCGGTAGCAGTAAATGTGTTAAATCTCTCCTTTCTAATTCGTGTTTTTGTAAAGTTCACAACTGAAGGAACATATGAACAAGATTAGCACAAGCAGTCCTTGTAAACAGTTCTACCTTCAATGTCCAATATAAATGTTACGTCATTCACTGAAGGCGAGTTTCCAAACCAGCCAGTTTCTACACGCAACATCAGAGAACACGTCACAGGAAGCTCCCTGTCTACTGTTTAGTGAAATTTAATGAAATAATTGGGAAGAAAGACTAACGTCTGGCCAGGCAAACTATACAAGAAAAGCAGCAAGTAATAACTATATAGCCATGACATTCTGTTCTTGAGAAGTTCCGTACCACCAAGCCATGGCCTACTTTAGATACACGGCAGGCTGTGTCCAAGCAATCATGACAAGTTGAACACGTCACTGGGAATTCCCCAGTTGCACCACTAATTCGTGGTATAACACAAGATCAATGTCAGCGTACATGCCCAGATAATTGCGTAACCTTTGCAGTTTTATTCTAGACTTTTAACGAATGTTTCGATTCACAAATGAGCAAAAGAATATTCTCATAATTACATTTCCTTATCTTGGTCCAATTGGAGCATAGGGTCAGCACTACAGCTTACATCATTGCAGGAAGCCTGTCAGTGCGCTCTTGTAATGATGTTTTCGGTGGCCTTATTCTTGACGTGATGAAATCGTCCATTTAAATTAATTCCATTTAAAGTCTTCATTAGTAGTCATTTACGACATGTATAGTAAGGTCTATCTAACAGAGTGGTTAGAGCGATGATTTTGCTGCGAAGGTAAGTGACACAATCTCTGGTTTCGGCACTGTCCAGTCTGCTCTGCAGTATATGGGCTCTTGACATTTGCTCCGACAGGTAAACGCATCGTTCAACAAGTTGTGCCCCCAATAAAGTGAAGTCTTTAACACTTCATCGCCAGCGGCAATATAAGTGATAAGGAATGGCCCTAACCTTTTTATGTGGTAGGGTAAAATAGGTCTTTCCTTTTCCTGTCCAGGAAACGACTACAGGACCAACAAAGGACAGTCATTTCACCTGCTTGGTTGTCGATGCCTGTGCACTGTGGGCTTGATTAATAAATATAACCAAACACGCGTTAGATTATTACCCACTAGTGGACACAATTTGTACATTAAAAAAAAACCTAGTTTGATAGAACATACATAAAGTTAGCTGTGAGTATCGGCATCTCGCAGTAAAATCTATCTTAACCTAAGACAAGAACAACATATTGAACATTGCACAATACTCGTGGGCGGTGTAGGGTACTGGTCTAGCTGTTTGGAAGTCGAACTTCTGACCACGAGGACTTGTGTTCAAAACCTCGGTAAGGCACGTTTCTTTCTATCTTAGGCCAAATAAAAGCCTTTCCTGGACAGTAAATGCGACTGCAGGGACACACTTCCTTTATTCCATATATCTATTAATCATAAAAGTGATTTTGTTAGGTGTTTATCTTAGAAACGCAGATGGGGAACTCCCTTTAACGAAAAGACGTGTCTTTCGTTAGATTACTTTCCTTGTTTGATATTATTTTAACTCGTTACATCATTTTGCATTTTTACCCTGACAAATCTTCACTTTAGTCTGTGTTTCACTGTTATTATTTATGCAGATATCCATCTACTTGATCTTTTATATGTCTGTTTCTCTACTCTACCCTGGCACTGTTACTGTCAACTTTACAGTGATATATATATATATATATATATATATATATATATATATATATATATATATATATATATATATATATAAAATATATAAACATTTGGTTAGTTTCATGAACCGATTGACTGTTCTGCAGTATAGACAATACATCTTTGCATTGGTGACACAATAACACAGATGAAGTTAAGATAAGGTGTGTTACTTAATGCTAACATACGGTTCAGGAACGTATTAATTTACGCTATAAGGTTGGCTTATAATGTGTCCAAATCAAAGTGATGATATGGGTAGTCCTCTCCTAGTCCTACGCACATGGCTCCTTATGAAGTATAGGGTTACAACTGTAGATGGCTTCTTTAAGGATGCCTGTGACAAAGCGAATTTTGTGTTCTGGTGATCGTGTTTTCTCTAACAAATTGTTAAAATCGTACATGACGAGGTTGCTACCCATTGAACAACTATCTTGTAGCGCCTGCATGGTGGGGCAGCAGTTCTATTCTTCCATCCCCAGTGAGTAAGGGGTTTCGAGATGAACGTGGGGGAAGTTGTCTCTAGCCCAGTTAGAGTTAGAAATGAAACTTTCTGTTAGCTCAATCAAATGACACCGTGACATGTAAAACACTTTACTATTCCTGAATTTGAATAATTGAATAAGTTAGTTGAGATAAATTAGTTTCCTGTCCAAGAAAGATGTCTTTTGATTTAACTCGTGACTACTGTTATCTTTTTCTGTTTCTCTCAAATCGTTTCAACAGATCAAGTATCTCGATTTTGTGTGTGTTAATTACACCCCATTTCATGTACACGTAAACACATACATATCCAACCCCCCTAGTATAAGATTTTGTTCCACATTCAATAGCTTTTAAGCAACCATAGGACAAGATTTTATTCTATTTTCAATTCATGTCCAGGAACCATAAGACTAGATTTTGTTGGAGTCACAATACGTTACAGGAACCATAGGATAAGAATTTGTTCTAGTCACAATACGTGTCCAGGAACCACAGTACAATATTTTGCTCTGGTCACAATACGTGTCCAGGAACCATAGGACAAGATTTTATTGTAGTCACAATACGTGTCCAGGAACCATAGAATAAGATTTTGTTCTAGTCACAATAGGTGTCCAGGAACCATAGAACAAGATTTTGTTCTAGTCACAATACGTGTCCAGGAACCATAAAACTAGATTTTGTAGTAGTCACAATACGTGTCCAGGAACCATAAGCCTAGCTTTTGATCTAGTCACAGTACGGGGTACATTTGAAATGATTTGACATGTCCGAGCAATGATTACATAATGAAAACATCAGTAATCATCACATTATGTAATGATCTTGTCATCATTTCATCTGTTCACTTACGTCGATAGATGCGTGGAGCCATACAGTTATCTTCATGTGTCACATTTGTTAATCGATCAATAAATCAATACATCAAACAATCAATGAATTAACCAAAACCTTTATCGCTCCGTATGGATCATAGGTCGTCAACAAATACGCACACACCATGTCTTGAGCAATCTGTGTGAGGACAATCTATATCTTTCTAGTTTCCTTGATGCTTGGCTCAAGTTATCTCCGTCATGAATGGGTAGGAGTGCCTCTACTTCTCTTGCTTCTGGTGTCCATAACAGAAACTCCCTTTTAATACTTCCAACAGACGTTCTTAATGTACGGTCTATCCAACTCCAGCGTCCCGTCTTCAATGTTCTGTCCCATCGGTATCTGTCCGGTTCTCTGCCATATATCCACATTAGTCATCCTATCATACCGTTTATTTCCCTATATTCTGTGCAGACACCCATTTATGAAATTCTACATTTTTGTTGTTATCAATTTTGTTGATCTATTTTCACGTTTTCAATAGACTAATTTTAAATTTCACCTGACCTCTTCACACCTATCCTCCTTATTTCCAAGACATTAAAGGCTCTACGCACCATTGCTTTGTCCGTAATTCGGAGCTTCATTTCGTCTGATTCTCCAAACCTCACACCCATATACCATTGCTCGGATAACCATGTTATTGAAGGTGTGAGCCCTGGCCTTGACGTCCATCGTCTGCTGTAGTATGAGTTTCCTCCGATTGAGCTGAACCAGCCGGCCGTTCACCTGCATAAGATCTCCTTATCAATGTTGTGGTTGTTGTTGATTTCCTAGCCTAGAGGGAGATCTGCTTTGACATTTTCGACGAATCCATCTTCCAATTACAGTTCCCCCGTAGCACAGATTGCATTCATTTGAGATTTAGTCTTCTTTCTATTTATGTTCAGGCCAACCGCCTTCCTGTTTTATTAGCTCGTTTAGGCCTTGTTCGATTTCTGCAATGATGTGGATGCCGATTACAATGCTGTCCGCAAAACATAGGAGTTTTGAAACTTCGATTCTGCAAGTTTAGAGACCTAAACACTTTTTCAGGAGCAGCTGTTAACAGTTTTGACGAGATGATATCTCCTTGTCGTACTCCTCGGTGTATAGGTCTGGAAAGTAGTTTGTGGAAAAGGGTGATCACAGTTGACCAGACCTTGATGATCTTCTCTATCAGCTAGCCGTACTTTTCGTCGATACCTTGGTTTCTCAAAGCATTCACCATTGCAATTATTTCTATGCTAACAAAAACCTTCTCTTTCATAACGTTTTGTAATATAAGGTTCCTAAAGTAATTATGAAATGATGGTTTATCCAGTTCAATGCGACTTTAGAGATTTTAGTGAAATCAGTACCTATCAAGTATGTGTTTCTTAACGGGTCTCAATGAAATAATTATCGGTCTAGTTCTGATGACCCAGCGAGTTGTTGTGAATGTATCGTGTGCCCATTTCTACGTGACTTTAGAGGTCTTAGTGAAATTATGGTTTGCTTACATCAAATGAACTTAACACGTCTTTGTAAAAGTAGTCTGTTTAGTTCAAAATGACTTATGAATGAAGTTTTTCAAAGTGCAGCCGTCTACAAGAACAAGAGGTCATAGCTACAAATTAATTAAAGAAAGATCAAAACTAGATACCCCGAAGTAATATTTTTATCAGAGTAATTCAGTGACACAGGAAAAAGTTGAGGCAGGGTCAGTTAATGCATTCAAGGATAAATTGGATGTGCATAGTTATTTTTAGATGTAATGAATGTAAAAGAACCTGGTTTATATATACACTATGTAGAGTCTTCTAAACAAGTATGGCTTCATGGCTTCATTCGTTCTCAATCTCCAACTACCAAAATCCTGAAAGGGCTTAAGTAGCAGAATGTAGCCCAGAGAGCGGAATGCGTTGTGTCGTAGTTTACAGCTTGATTGCGATATTTGCACCTTTCGGTCCAATACATCCAACTTCAGCAAGCACTTTTTGAGTACCAGGTTAGCATTCCCTCTTTGATCCCCTCTCCTTAGCCAGTCTGCCCTGCTGCAGCCTGCTATCCAGGATCACCGCGTGGAAGTGTAGAAGGGTCTTGGCAGCTCTGGTTCGCTGGCCCTGACGCTAGTAGTCAACTTTGGGTCGCTGACCACTGCAGCTCATGCGCTGCTCAGCATCTTGATCCCTTCTAAACAAGTATCTGCTTCTTCTTCATCGTGTGCTGTTTACAGCGATATTTACGTTGCAATGAAGTATTTTGTTAAGCCTGTGGCTCAGTGCATCAGATTTCAACAGGCGTTTCTGTAGGGATGCCCTCCTTAGCCTTTGGCTGTCCCCAGCCTATCTGCAAGGCAGCAGTTGTTTTTGGTAAGATTTGTCTCTCTTAGGGAAGATGTCTTGCAGGACTAACGAGTCTTCCCCACTCGTGTCTATAGGGTTTGGCAATGATATGATATGATGGACTATGTACTAGTTTGTACTATCCCGGAAGAGAGGCAGTCCAGTGTGACTGTCTCAGGATCGTCACGTCCTGCCAGAAACGTAGCATATGCATGTGAGTTAGGTATCTCTTTGCTCCCTTTATTTTCTAGGCTCATCTGCAGTGATGACACGCCTAGCATTTCCCGCCACCTGGGACGTTGTCACAATAGGGCAGAGGTGCAATGTCCGCTGGGCTGCATCTCTTCTGCGTCCATTGGGATGGCTGATAGCAGACAGAGGTAAAGAAAGAGGCAGGAGTGCATTTGGCCAGGTGCATTTCTGCGGCTCGACCGGGCCGGGCTGAGACGCGAGCCCCAGGTCCCAACCATATCGTAGCCTCCCATCACAGCGGTGCTGAGATTTAGTAAACAAGTATGAAGGCGTTAGGTTAAGTGAAGTAACCGGTCTTATTAAAATGAGGGTCAATACAGTATTAAGTAACTTGAACTGCATCATTGCAGTTATGGTTATCTAGTTCTTTGTGACAAAATGGGCCTTTATAAAAGTAGGGTTTGTTTGTTGCGTGTTAAAATAACGAGTCTCAAATGTAAATAATTTTTTTGGTAAAGGTTTGTCTCTCTCTGTATTCTACTGGGGAGAGGCACACCTCTTTCCACCCGAGACCGTAGTCTTTTAGGCGATATCAGGACATATTAACCAGTGCTTGGATGCGTGAGCATCTGTATGTAGCTATGACAGTTAAGGCGATCTCAGTGGTAAACCCCAAACAAAGTGCAATGGAAGGGCCTCATCCTGAGGCAGCGTGTTAGTGTGTGTGTGTGTATTAAAGGTTACAGACCCATCTTCCGTTTGGCGCGAGCCTACATTAAACTACGAACCGTCTAGCTGTTCTTACTAACTGAAGACCAGTAACCAACTCAAACTTGTTTAAAAAAAATTATTGATCGCATAACTAACTGAAGAACTCTCTATTCATTATAGATAAGATAATGACGATATTTAGTGTTTATCAAAGTTGTTAGCTTTCTATAGAAGAAGGTACGCTCCATCAAGCTCTAGATAATCATTTTGGTAAGGTTAGAGCGTGGGGGGGGGGGGGGGGGGGGGGGGGTGATTCCAAACTTTTCTCCCTTAGACTAATTAATATCTCCTGAATTTTGTTCATCTCACAAAAACAAAAGAACAAACCATATATTGAAATCGAAAACGTATTTATTCAGAATATAAAAAAAACAAAGCAATGAATGAATTTTATTGAAAAATATGAAATGATGACATCAATACAATACTAGGCTATCATAACCAAAGCTCCACTTCCCAAAGTTAAAGTTTGTTTGAATTTAGCACAATATCACATTTGTTGTAATATATAACTATGTTTCCATATCTTAATAAATATTAATCGATTTCTCTCCATAACAACATCATCTACTTGCTAAATATGTATCGGTCATTGCTCCTAGTCTCTTGTAACCTTTTGGCAGATTCGTTCGTTCAGGTTTCGCTGTGGAATAAAATTCTTCTCGTATGTATGCTTCAGGGATACGATTCAAGGTGTTTTGTTATGCACCTTTCTCTGACAGGTGTATCTATCTATATCAAACAGCAAGTTACCGCCTCCCACATGTTCCAATCACTGCTGTTTGCATATTTCTTGATCATGCATTTCACCCCCCACGTAGACGAAGTTCAAGAAATATTTCAGAATCCTCTTTTATTCCATAATGTCCGAGAGTCTCATTGGAAGCCAGTTTCTTCCCACCGTAGATAAGGTACTGTTCATCAGGTTGGATGTTAGTTTGTTTCTGTATAAGTTGGTTCAAGTGACGAACTGAGTCAGTTTTCTGAACACGGAACGTATAAAACTTGCCGGTCTGGTTTCTAACGCGTACATTAAATGGCTGCTCTGGATTCGGTATTGGATATCTAACAATTTTCGTCGGTGTTTGTCCTTGCAGTATGGGCCACAGTCCATGTCCACTATTTTGGATAAACTTATCTTCTTCACTGAAGGTTACATAAGCGATGACATTATCTCCACCTTGGTGACGGTATTCAGTAACTTGACTTCCACCATTGCCGACATGAGGTGCTGGTTTTACTATAGAGGTACGGACTCCAGCTTGGTTTCCGTTTCCACTCAACACCGTGCTAACAAAGGATCCGGTGATTCCCTGATCACAGTGCCCAGGTAGAGGAGAGCGATAACCGACCCCGGCTGTAACAAGCAGCTCGTCACTACCACAATGGCTGTTTTCAATAATACCGCCCAGGTCAGGATTGTTGAAATGGGCAAAACGTGAAACCATGTTGAGATTTTGTATTGAATGTATTCTGTGGACAAGAAGGTTTACAATGAGATTGTGCATTAGATGTGAATGTTTTATGTACTAATATACACACAAACAAAACATACATACATACACACATAACGCACAAACACTCACGCAGAGACAAATACATACCGTATACCACACACACACAAACATCAGTAAAAGGAAGTTAAGGTATATCTCGTCAGCTTATCAGCCATTCGAATCTCAAGAACAAAACAATTTAAATTGTAAAACAAATGAAATACAAAGATCAATGAATAGATGAACTTTTTCTGAAATATAATATCTTAACTATTAGTCACAGTTTGGGAGTATGTTTATTCGGTGTCTATGTCTATTCTGTTGGCTATTTTATCTGTGCTATTCTATTTGAGTAAAATGGACAGTTTGTATGTGCGTGTGTGTGCGTACGTGAGTGAGTGTTGTACCTGGAATTTTGTACATTCTTGATGATGTAAAAAACACGAGACAAGAACAAAGTGTAAAAAGTACACTAAATGAAAATACAATGAGGTTGTAAAAATAAAACAACCATTGATTATACATTCAATAGCTACAGATTATTCTTACCTCGGTAGTAATAAATATGTTAAATTTCTTCTTTCGAATGTGTTTTATTGTGAAGTTCACAACTGAATGAAAATATGAACATGATTAGGGCAAGCAGTCCTTTTAAACAGTTCCACCTTCAATGCCAAATATAAATGTTACGTCATTCACGGAGTTAAACAAATCAGCCAGTCTCTGCACGCCACGTCAGAGCACGTCACAGGGAGTTCCCCGTTTACATTTCACGAAATAATCGAACTCGGCATTGTAATGGTCAAAGTAATCGCAAAAAATAATCGTACAATGTGTTGTTCAATTCCTCTCGAATACGCCACAATCGGCTGCTAGGACAGAAAGAATAGTTCCACGGTACCTGGTTAGTATATATATATATACACACGTAAATATATAGATAGATAGATAGATAGATAGATAGATAGATAGTTAGATAGATAGATAGAGAGATAGATAGATAGATAGATAGTTAGATAGATAGATAGATAGATAGATAGATAGATAGATAGATAGATAGAGAGATAGATAGATAGATAGATAGATAGATAGATAGATAGATAGATAGATAGGTCGGTCGGTCGATATAGATAGATAGATAGATAGATAGATAGATAGATATATAGATATATAGATAGAAAAAATAGATAAATAAATAGATAAATAGATAGATAGATAGACAGATAGATAAATAGATATATAGATAGATAGATAGATATATAGACAGACAGACAGATAGATAGATAGATAGATAGATAGATAGATAGATAGATAGATAGATAGATAGATAGATAGATAGATAGATAGATAGATAGATAGATAGATAGATAGAATGCAAAAGATATAGATGATCTAACAAGAGTATATAATAAAATGCTAGAATAAGAGATCCATAAAAGAAACAGTTTTTGAGAGACAAATGCAATAATACAATAAAGGTTCAAAAGACAAATGCGTTCTCTAAATCTTGAATCGATGGAGAGGGTATAAATACAGGTTCCTGTAGAAAAATTAAAAGAAATTCAAATATCTAACAAAAAAGAAACGCAGAATCTAAAACAAACCTAGTAATAGTAGGAAAGCAAGTAGAAACATACAGAGGAAGGGAAAGAAATATATATTTATAAAGACACAGACAAAAAGGGAAAAAAGTAAGATGGCCACGCCTTAATGGATGCGCTCTCGATTCACTCCAGTGTTTGTGTCGTTTTCTTTTTTTGTGGTTGCTGTTCGGATTATAATTCACAAATCCTTCACCAGGTGGTATCAAAGACTTTATTCTGTAGAATTGATGTGTTTTCGATTGGTTATCCTGTTTGTTTTGCAGCATTTCGCTTTATTTCATGCCTGGCAAAGCTGTGGGAAACCAGTACATGACCG